>JANRMT010062805.1:367421-395863 GCA_026402145.1 Polypterus bichir lapradei
ATGCAGAACCATAGGTGAAGGGCTTAAGCATTTCACTCTTATAGTGCTCCTGTGTAGTATAATTATCTCCTGTACCATCATCAGTCCACACCTTGAACCTGTCCCAGTCATTCAATACATAAGACACAATGTTCCTCCAGATATCAAGAGTGAGCCTGATATGGCCGTGCAATATGTAACAAAGAGAATGGAAAAGGCAGGTGCCATCTCCGGGCATGGAAACCACTCAGTAAGTGACAGTTCTTTGATCGATGGTGATCACCTCGATAGACATGTTAATGGGATTACGGTTGGAACGATAAAGGAAATGGGTACCTGAACAATGTAAAGTAAGTCTAAAATACCTACACAATAACTATAATCATAATAAATGAACAATAAAACAGCGGAGAAGCCGTGGATTAAATAAAAAGGCTGCAGTTATCAGCAGGGAGACGTGAATCCCGTGGCGAAAGCAAGGAAGGGAATGTAGAGACCGGAGCGACGGACGGCCTTATATAGGCAGGCAGCCAACAACGTGGGAGGCGTGAAGATGGGGGTCCCAACGCCGCCTCACACGGTGACTGAGCCGCAGGCTATGGACGTATATATGTACGTAAGTAGGATTTAGTTAGCGTTGGGAACCTGCGTACCAAATTTCTTGAAGATGGGCCCATAAGTAACAAAGACCGTTGAAAAGTTCAATATGGCGGCTGACAGTGGCATCATACCACCGAAATAAGTACGTACATTGGTTTCGGTTAGCGCAGGGAAGCCGTCTACCAAATTTCGTGAAGATGGGGCTATAAATAAGAAAATTCAACATGGCGGACTTTGTCGACTGTTATCGACCGTTATGACCGTTACGTGTAGAATTTCGAAATGAAACCTGCTTAACTTTTGTAAGTAAGCTGTAAGGAATAAGCCTGCCAAATTTCAGCCTTCTACCTACACGGGAAGTTGGAGAATTAGTTATGAGTGAGTGAGTGAGTGAGTGAGTGAGGGCTTTGCCTTTTATTATTATATATATATATATATATATATATATAATATATATATATATATACTGAGTATCAGAGGTGGGTAGTAACGAGTTACGTTTACTCCGTTACATTTACTTGAGTAAGTTTTTTAAAAAAAAATTGTACTTCTAAGAGTAGTTTTACTGCACCATACTTTTTACTTTTACTTGAGTACATTTGTGAAGAAGAAACGCTACTCTTACTCCACTACTTTGGGCAACACTCGAATCGTTACTTTTTTTCCATTAGATAAAGTCTGACAGACAATTTTCAATCTGCTCTGTGTAGCGTACGCTGTCAAGTTGCGCACACGGCTTCCATCGCGTCTCCAGCTCTGACACGAGGTTTTGGATGTTCCCCAAATCGAGGCGTTGCAGCTTTGAGGACAGATGTTGCATTTTTCATTTGAAAGCAATAACTGAGCTGATCATATTGACCATGGTTTTCTCTTTTCCTTGCAGCTGTAAATTAAGCTCATTCAACATGTTGGTCAGATCGAAAAAAAAATGCCAAGTCTAGCGGCCATTGATCGTTATTAAGTTGCTTGTATTCTGCATGTTTAATGACAAGGAGAAACTCCTTTTTCTCCGGCCAGGGGTCTTGAAATCTCAGCAGGAATTTCTCCCTAGCCATCTGCCTCAACTAAGGCATGTTTTATTATCTCTCCATCTTGGAAGGACTTCTTATGCTTAATGATCGAGTGAAACACCCGGAACGATGCTGCAATGTTTCTGCCTTTGCTTTTGAATTCAGCCGAGTGAAAAATGATGGCTGTCCGATTAACTGATTTTAGTTCCCTCTCCTTCCCTTTGTCAGATCGCTTTTCGGAAGGAAGTCAGTTTCATAGTTTTTATTAACAGTTTCCTTCTTTGGAATAGCAATTATAGATTGACAGATCAGACATACGCACTTCGATTGTGACATTGTGAGAGAAAAAAACCCTCTTCCAATTCCATATCCAGGCCATAACCAACAATTTTTTTTTAAATCCCTTCTTTAGTCAATATAAATTGGAAGGCTAACTAGATCAGTTAGATAGCCGGATTTTTGAAGTAGCTTGCGCAATTGATCATGCGTGCGGGATGACCAGTGTGTAAAAAGATAAGAGATCTCAGACTGGCTGCCCTGTATGTCAATCATGTGGCAAATGCCATAGGGAAGATATATGATAGATTAACATTTAAAAAAAAAATTTTTCAATGCAACGCGATCTACCTGCACTACCTTTCCGATCTACCGGTCGAACGCAATTGACGTATTGGGCACCCCTGTTCTAGAGGATTCAGTTCAGGCAGAGATTGACAAGCACATGGCAAGAAGAGGCTGAAAGTTTTGGAAATATTGGACAACAGTGGACTTGTCAAAAGATATTGATTTGACAATGAATGATATTAGTAACAAATCTTGTATGTCACATGATCATTCCATCTGTGTAGAAAAGCCATATGCCATCAACCAAAAGAAAGTGTTGGTAATGTAAAGTGTCATATCCAACCATTTCTCAAATTTTGCATCAAACGTTAATTACACTTATAATGCATGAGGTAATGTCTAGATTTTTACACTTCTCCAACAATCTACCTGAGGTAATGTTAAAGCAACGTACATTCATGCAAATCGGCACATAAATAAAAATCATTGACTCAAGTATGGATGAGCATGTAGACATGAATCCCATGAGATACCACAGTATCATCACATTGGAGTACCATGAAGGTATGCAGGGCTGGATTGAACAATTGACAGCAAAATGTCACACAGGTACACTAAGTTATGCATTCCACCAACTCCTGGAACATTCCTGTTACATTTACAAGCCTGTGAAAAATCAAGAAGGCAGGCAGAGAGTCTTGGAGTGTTAAATAAATCTCACAGAAGATAAGTGGGGATCACAGTGAGGGACACTGCATGCCTCAGTGGAAGACAATGAGAAATGCTGGAAGAGTGAACATAACTTCGGACACAGTGCAAGTACATCCATCGACCCATTCACCCATTTTCTAAACCCCCTTTATACTGAGGAGGGTCATGTGGAAGCTGGATCTCATTAATATTGTATCTCATTGTATTATTTGCCTTACCTTTACAAGCATTTCTTTTGCTGCTTTCTTTTTTTTTTGATCTTTTATTGAATTTAATTAAAACATATAACATTCCATACAATCAACTCAAAACTTAACAAAACAAAATTCAAATCAACCTCTACCCATGAGAAAGAGAGGAAAGCCAACAGCCAGAGTAAAACAATTGAGAGTAGTAAAGAGAGAAAGAAGTTTTTCCCTCAATATAAATGCTTATTCTAAAATATTGATTAGGTCCTGCCAGGTTTTAAAAAAAATTTTGAACAGATCCTCCAAGTAAGAATTAGATTTTTTTCCAATTTCAAACAGTATATAACATCAGTTACCCACTGACATAAAAGAGGTGGGTTAGGATTCTTCCATTTGAGCAAGATAAGTGTACTTGATAATAGTGAAATAAAGGCAATTATAGTTTGTTTGTCCTTCTCCACCTTAAGCCCATCTTGGAGTACACCAAACATACCTGTTAATGGGTTAGCAGCAATTGTGACACCTAGGCTGTCTGATAGGCATTTAAAAATTTTTGTCCAGAAAGATGTTAATTTGGACCACGCCTAAAACATGTGGCCTAGTGAAGCTGGAGCTCAATTGCAATGATCGCAGGTTGGATCTCACCCTGGAAACATTTTGGACAATTTTAAGTGAGAAAGATGTGCTTGATAAAAGATTTTGAGTTGAATAATTGAATGCATTGTACATATGGAGCTAGAGTGAATTCTGTATGTGGCTGTCTTCCACTCAATTTCTGAAATGTTGAGTAAGAGATCCTTTTTCCACTGTACTTTGGGATCTTTAAAAGGAAGGGACTTTAAAATGTTTTTATATATTATAGAAATGCTGCCTGAGTCCCCAAGACTGATCAATATCTCTTCTGGAATAGAAATAGGTGGGAGGTGAAGAAAACTGGGCAGATTTTATTTAGCAAAGTTTCTAATTTTGAGATAGTGGAAAAATTGTGTTGATGGGAGACTAAATTTGGAGTGTAATTGTTCATGGGATGCAAAGACATTATTTATATACAAATCTCTAAATGATTTAATGCCGTTTGTTTTCTAAACATTAAAAACCATGTAAGTTCGAGAGGGTGGAAAAAGGTGGTTATCATGTAGAGGTGCTACAGATAAAATATTCTCTAGCTTAAAGTGCTTCCTACATTGGTTCCAAATTCTAAGTAAATGAAGGATAATTGGGTTGTTAGTATATTGATGACTAGCAAAATACCCGCGCTTCGCAGCAGCGAAGTACTGCATTAAAATTTTTATTAAGAAGAAAATTAAACCTTTTTAAACTGAGGGAAAATATGCCAATAATTATTTGTTAAGGATCTCTTTGTATACCACATTGTGAGTTCGGCCCTCTGGTTTTAATATGACCAAGCTGTGCGCTGAGCTTACTCTTGAGCATGCAACTTACAGTTGGCCATGTGAACAGTAATCTTGTTTCAAATCTCACAGCTTGGATTGCTGCTGTCATAATCGGTTTGAGTTTCATGGTTTGTTTCATTTACGACAATATTTGCAGGACTTGTGTTGAAGTGACATTCGGCATCTGTCAAGCGTTGTAAGCATACAACCGGTTTCATCGATAACTTCACATCCAGCTTTTGAGAGTTTAAACATTCATAAACATCAAAGTGTCCACTACTGAAATCGTCACCTGTGAATCTAAGATGTTTAACAGGTATTAGCGGTTGTCGAAAGGTGTAAAATATTTGGCCATTTCGGTACACTTGAAAGCGACAACCGAACAATTCAGCGGCAGCCATCAACTCACATGCAGAACCATAGGTGAAGGGCTTAAGCATTTCACTCTTATAGTGCACCTGTGTAGTCTAATTATCTCCTGTACCGTCATCAGTCCACACATTGAACCTGTCCCAGTCATTCAATACATAAGACACAATGTTCCTCTGGATATCAAGAGTCAGCCTGATATGGCCGTGCAATATGTAACAAAGAGAATGGAAAAGGTAGGTGCCATCTCCGGGCATGGAAATCACTCTGTAAGTGACAGTTCTTTGATCGATGGTGATCACCTCGATAGACATGGTAATGGGGGTATGGTTGGAACGATAAAGGAAATGGGTACCTGAACAATGTAAAGTAAGTCTAAAATACCTACACAATAACTATAATCGTAATAAACGAACAATAAAACAGAGGAGAAGCCGTGGATTAAATAAAAAGGCTGTAGTTATCAGTAGGGAGACGTGAATCCGGTGGCGAAGCAAGGAAGGGAATATAGAGACCAGAGCGACGGACGGCCTTATATAGGCAGGCAGCCAACAACGTGGGAGGCGTTGGGATGGGGGACCCAGCGCTGCCTCACACGGTGACCGAGCTGCAGGCTATGGACGTACAGTGATCCCTCGCTATATCGCGCTTCGACTTTCGCGGCTTCACTCCATCGCAGATTTTAAATGTAAGCATATCTAAATATATATCACGGATTTTTCACTGGTTCACGGAATTTCTGCGGACAATGTGTCTTTTAATTTACGGTACCTGCTTCCTCAGTTTGTTTGCCCAGTTGATTTCATACAAGGGACGCTATTGGTGGGTGGCCGAGAAGCTACCCAATCAGACCACGAATTACATATTAAATAAAACTCCTCAATGCTATACGATATGCTTCTCGTGCGGCGCTTCGCAAACTTAAAAGCTCTAGCAGCACGTATTGATTTTTGATTGTTTACTTTCTCTGTCTGTCTAACTCTCTGACATTCTCTGCTCCTGACGAGGGGGTATGAGCAGAGGAGCTGTTTGCACAGAGGCTGTTTGCTTAGAAGATACAGCCGCTCCTGTAAAAAATGCTGAAAGACTACCTTCACATTGATCCCTTCATTGCGGCTTCTTTATCGCGGAGCCACACATACATAAAAGCCCAACAGCTCTATTGATTTTTGATTGTTTACTTTACTCTCTGTCTCTGACATTCTCTGCTCCTGACGCACTCCTTTGAAGAGGAAGATATGTTTGCATTTTTTTAATTTTGAGATGGAACTGCCATCTGTCTTGTCATGGAGCACAGTTTAAACTTTTGACTAAAGGGTGTTATTTCATGTCTAGAAGGCTCTAATAATGTTAAAAAACGCATTTAGAAGGTCATAAACAGGTTTTCAATGCTCTAACTGCGAAAATATTAGATTTATAAATAAAGAATCCTACTTTGTGGAAATTCATTTATCTGTCTGGAGCGGATTAACCGTGATAAACAAGGGTTTACTGTATAACTGTGCGGAGAATATTTATAAACAGTGTGGGAGAGTTTCTAAGGGCTTAAAATACATAAAACTAACCATACAAACATATGGTTTCTACTTTGCAAATTTTCACCTATCGCGGGGGATTCTGGAACGCAACCCCCGCGATCGAGGAGGGATTACTGTTTATATGTACGTAAGTAGGATTCAGTTAACGTTGGGAACCTGCGTACCAAATTTCTTGAAGATGGGCCCATAAGTAACAAAGACCGTTGAAAAGTTCAATATGGCGGCTGACAGTGGCATCATACCACCGAAATAAGTACGTACATTGGTTTCGGTTAGTGCAGGGAAGCCGCCTACCAAATTTCATGAAGACGGGGCCATAAATAAGAAAGTTCAACATGGCAGACGTTGTCGACCGTTATGACCGTTCCGTGTAGAATTTCAAAATGAAACCTGCTCAACTTTTGTAAGTAAGCTGTAAGGAATGAGTCTGCCAAATTTCAGCCTTCTACCTACACGGGAAGTAGGAGAATTAGTGACATTGGAAAGTTCAATATGGCTGCCGACAGTGGCGTCATACCACCCAAATAAGTATGTACATCGGTTTCAATTAGCACAGGGAAGCCGCCTACCAAATTTCGTGAAGATGGGGTCAGCCTTCTACCTACACGGGAAGTTGGAGAATTAGTGACGTTGGAAAGTTCAATATGGCGGCCGACAGTGGCGTCATACCACCGAAATAAGTACGTACATTGGTTTCGGTTAGCACAGGGAAGCCGCCTACCAAATTTCATGAAGATGGGGCCATAAATAAGAAAGTTCAACATGGCGGACGTTGTCGACCGTTATGACTGTTACGTGTAGAATTTCAAAATGAAACCTGCTTAACTTTTGTAAATAAGCTGTAAGGAATAAGGCTGCCAAATTTCAGCCTTCTACCTAAACGGGAAGTTGTTTAGTGATTAGTGATGAGTGAGTGAGTGAAACAGTCAGTGAGGGCTTTGCCTTTTATTAGTATAGATGTATTACATTAAATTAGCGTCGAAGATTGGAAGCCAAATGTCTACCTTTAATAAATCTGGTTTGGTCTTGTGATATTACTGAAGGGAGCACTTTCTTCTTCCTTCTTGCTAGCGCTTTAGAGAGTATCTTAACATCATTATTCAGTATTGAGATTGGTCTATATGAGGCACATTGTAATAAGTCCTTATTTTTCTTAGGAAAAACGGTAATTAATGCTTGGCAAAAAGATTGAGGTAGAATGTTTTTGTCTCTGGCTTCTATAAATGTTGTTAATAAGAGGGGAGCTAACTTAACTGAATTTTTTTTTTTAAATTCATCAGGGTAGCCATCAGGACCTGGTGCTTTCCCTCTCTGAAGTGAGTTTATAGTGTTTAGTAATTTTGATAGTGTCAGAGGTTTATCCAATTCCTCTGCACTTAGAGTATCTTGCTCTGGTATTCGTAATGTATCAAAAAACGCATTAGATTGTGTCTTGTGTCCTTTAAACTGAGTAGAATATACTGCAAGTAGTAGCCTCTAAATGTGTGCATTATATTTTCATGGCTAATGATTCTATCTCTGTCTGTGTTGGTGATTACTGATATTACATTGTGAACTTCCTGCTTATGGATTTGTTGCGCTAAGATATTGTTAGCCTTTTCTCCGTGTTCATAGTAATGATGTTGCAATTTAAAAATGAGTTGTTCTGTTTCTTTTGTTGTTAAAAGGTTGAGTTCTGATTGCAAAGCCTGTCTTTTCCTAAAAAGTGCCTCATTTGGGAACCTGGCATGTTCTTAATCTATTCTGGTTATTTCACTGATTAACTCTGAGGCCCTCTTGGTTTACAATTTATTTTTGTAGGAAAGATATGAGATAATCTGTCCTCTTAAAAATGACTTCAGAGTTTTCCAGAGTATTCCTGCAGAAATAGAGGATGCATTTGTCTGTAAAAAAAAAAAAAATCAATTTGCTTGAATATAAATTCTCTACAGTTCTCATCAGCTAATGACAGGGGGTTAAGATGCCAGCTGTGAGATGAGTATGTGGGGCATAGTGATGTGAGCTCCATGATCACAGGGGCATGGTGGAAGATAACAATAGTATCTTATTTGCAAGATTTAATCGTGGACAAGTGCTGCTTTCTTTTAATTTACCCTTGTCTATTGAGTTTAGAGCTAAAGGGAAGTAATAACTTCACTACCATTTTCACGTGTTTCTTCATCAACATTTCTTAGCGAGCAGACATATAAAAATTGCACTGAAGTAATGTATCTACTTTAGTTTTCAGTGTTGCTAGCACTTGGATACAACTCTGAGGGCAAACACTAAATTAAAAGCTGATTTAAAAAGAAAATAGTAAGGTAATTTAAGCATTTCAAGTTTTAACAAAAATACAAATATTTCATAATTTCCTAGAATAAGAGAATAAAATGAACAGCTCACTAAAAAAGGAGAACAATTTAAAGTAAGAATGAGGCACTGATTGTGGAGTTCTGGAGTTCAAAGCCACTGACATGGAGTACTGAATGAATAAACTGCTAGGCATGTGTTATACTGCGCTATATGCCCTTCATGTAATGAATGTGGTTATGGATCAGCCTTTCAAACAAAAACCTCTTATTTATGAAATGGTAAAAATTCATGCTGTTAAAAAAAAAAAAAAGAAAAAAGCAAATAAAAGAAACATCAATATGGCCTATTAAAAGCCTTAGAAATGAGTTTGTGTTTTTTAGTTATGAATGTTTTCGTTTAATATATTTTCAATCACTGGCACCCTGCCTGGGGTTTGTTCCTGCCTTGTGCCCTGTGTTGGCTGGGATTGGCTCCAGCAGATCACCGCGACCCTGTGTTAGGATATAGCGGGTTGGAAAATGACTGACTGACTATTTTCATTCATTTTATTTCCTTTTAATTTTTAATATTACAAATTTATTTACATAATGTTCTAAAATTTAGCAAAGCTATAGACAATTATATACAGATAGCTGCGTGTGGTCTTCAGAACAAAGAATAACCCGAAGACTCCCTAGCACTATATTGGTGAACTTGGAGAGATGTCAGCTAAGTGGGCCGGGACAGGTCTGTCTTATCCAAGACAGGCATGTAGTTGAGTGGAGCTGTGGCAAAAATTGAGCGGGATAGGATGGAACCTGTCTCAGGCAAAAGTATGGTAGCTTGCTGTGTGAATGTAAAACAAGCATGTATCACAAAACTGAGTTTGTCTGCATGGGTTGAATGAGAAGGGAGGTGCATGCAAGCGCTGAAAAAAATTTAAAAAATTCACACTTGTATAAGCTTCTACATCTTCTGTAAAATTCACCCCAACTCCTGTTGCTGTGGGTGAGCATGAGCAGAGTGGGCTGCTCCATACACACACACACACGCACACACACACAGGTCTTTCATTTATATATGTCTAATGTATCTGTCAGTTTACCCATTTCCTTAAGCACTGATTGCAGGAAGCTGGGACCTTTCCCAACAGCACTAGACAAAAGACAGGAATGAACACTGGATGGAGAATCAACCCATTGCAGAACACACTCACATAGATATTGTCCAGGTGCAGTCAGTACGGTGAGTCTGAGAGGCAGCAATGCTAACCACTGTGCCACCTTATTTACATATGGATTTTATTATTTTACCCTCTGTGTACTATAAAAGACCTGATCTCGGTCTTGGCTCCTGCAAAATTTTGCAGCAGTAATCTGCAATTCAATTTCTACGGAAAATATGACATACTGTAAGAAAGTACTACGTCAAGGTCATGTAGGGGTTCAGATCTACTACTTATTGAAAGTTATTGTTCATACCATATAAATGAGAAAAATAAAACATTGCAAAGAGAGGCAACTTGCAGTGGCTTCTAGGTCCTTATAGTGTTGGCCTGGAAGAGGCATAGTCTCATTGGTGGAAGTGGAAGCAAAGTCATTTGTTATCTAACTAGGGAGCCACCAAATCGTGTGTGAGAAACCCCCTCTCTCTTGGGGTGATGTTGCCTACTTTCCTAGAGCCTTGAAGATGTCCCTTAAGTGCTCGTACTTGACCGTACGTGGCATTTTGGGGGGTTGTGGGGTTGAGTGCGTCAGTGATCCTTAGAGCTATGTTGTCCATAGATATGTGGTTCTGTCCCTGCTAGAATTACTCATGTCAAATTGGTTAAAAACAATGGGGTTACTGAAGGAATGATCAGTAACAGGGTACCAGTAGGGTAAAAAGGCAAGAGTGAGATAGATACATGTAGAGTAGAGCTACTAACTGACTATTTGAATCTGGAACTTGTGCAGAAGGTAAAATTCAAGTTACATATATTCAGATCTATCTCTATGCACAGTGTTTGCTCTGCAACCAAACTCTTCAATCAAGGGTGGTCTATGTCTCCTAATGAGCAATTGCCTCACAGGAGAGTTCCAGGGTGGAATTAAGGATGCTCACAAGCCTTTTCCTCAGTGCTATAAAATTGGAGTTTTTTGTTTCTGGTTTAGGAAAGGCACCCCTTAATGTAACTTTGACTTGCTGAGATACACCAAACAGCTTTTTAAAGTTTTCAGTCTTTTTATAGACATGGAATCTGACTTTGCAGTCCTATTGGGAGACTTCAGCATCCATGAGAGACATCACAGAGACACCTAAAGGGATGTGGTTGACAGAAGAATGTCTGCCTGATCTGAATCCAAGAAGTGAATTACTAATGGGTTTTTGTTCTATTCACATATTTTTCATAATGAGCAACATGTCTGAAGACAAGATTGCTCAGAAGTGTACTTTACTTTACACCAATGATCAGTATACAACTAATCACATGTTATGATCTGAGGTCATATGTTCTGGATATTTATGTAATGGAAGTGCTGTGCTAGCTCAGATGGATAGAAAGTCTGCTGAAAAGATCTGAAAGACCCAAATTAATTAATATGTTTTTTTTTTCCTACCCCCCCAAACCCCCCCCCACCCATTTCCCCTCTTAAGGCTTTGCCCTTTCCAGGCCACAGTTGTAAATAAGAAACATGTTCTTAATCTGTTTTGCCTGGTTAAATAAAGGTAAATAAAATAAAAAACAAATGAATAGTAAGGGAAGGTTGGGAAGGTTTTATATATGACTCTGTTTAGAAAGTATTCAACCCTAACCTCCAGAAGAGCTTTTTCTACAGCAAGCTTTGGCTATAAACTTGTCGTGGCTGTCATGGCGGCAACCATAAGACCTATTAGTGAACAACATAAGTAAAGGAAGCTGTCAAACTGAAGAAAAATACCTTCTGTGTAATGTTTTCAGTCTTCAGATTTCACTGAGATGTACCAGCAAGTCAAAAAGGTTGCCTCTGCAGCAGTGGCCAAAGTGAAGGTCTTAGTGTTGGTCAGAGCTTGCTGACTACAAATAATCACTTTCAAAGAAACTCAAGAAGTTCTGGAAATGCTATTGATAGCTGAGGACGTATAGGTGGGATGGAATCAAACCTGCTCTCAGCAAGGGTAGGAAAATGTTGACCTCAGCTGTGGATAACATCCAGAGGACAAAAAACCTCTTTGATGAACTCCTTAATCTGGTGGAAAAATTGAAAAATCAGAAGCACTGCTCAGGGCTAGATTCATCTTCGTAGTTGAAGTCACCAAAGTGGTGTGAAAAACCTCCCAGGACACAATGTGTGGATTATACTTAGGGGCATTTCGATATTGGTTAGAAGGGTGAGGTTTTGTCAGTTGTGTTGCTACCAAGTCCCTCACTAGAAAGATTGGAAACAATGTTGATGATGTTAATGAAATTAGTGCAAATAAGGGTATTTAATTTAATAACTGTTATTATAGGTTATTAGGGTATTCCAGTGGTTAGTGCTGCTGCCTCAGAGATCTGGTGTTGTGGGTTCAAGTTATGTGCCAAGTCATTATCCGTGTGCAGTTTTCACATTCACCCTGTGTTTTCATGGAATTTTCCTTTTAGTACTCCTGTTTTCTTCACAAATCCAAAACCAATGGGTACTAGACAGTTGCAAAACAAGATTTTTGAACTGGGGGTAGGGAACAAGCGTATTAGTTTTCAAATGCACACACATTCCAAGTATCCAAGTATTTAGAACATAATTGGTGGAAGCTCCTATGACATTAAGGGTGAATGTCTGATTTTAAACGTTGTGTGGATCGGTAGGGTAGCTTTCTCAATGTTAAGACTGAATGAGGAACCTACGTTATTATTCTTAGCACTGGTAAATTGTGATGGGCCTACAACACCCTAATTTTCATCACTTGCTGTATATTCATTTCTCTCTCATCATTGTAGTTTTCATGTGCATCATTTACACTTTTCAATGTCTTTGTCTTTATTGTTTGAGCTGTCCTCTTTCCTCTTACTTTTTTCTGTGTCATTTGTGTGGTTGCTTTCCTCCTCAGTTGACTCGTCTCCATCCCACTTGACACATTGCACTTCCTGTTGCTGTTTGTCATTGCAGCTTTTACCAAGTGTTGTTGTAGGTTGGCTTGAAGCAAAAAAATGTGTGAGCAGAATCAGGGTTGAGGTAAAGAGAGCCCTTTCTTGCTGCTTTTTGTCCTTTAGTGCACCTGGCTTGTGCCAACCCATTTTCTGGAAAAATAGCATGTAGGGAAAGAGTCTTGTGGCAACATGGTGTGGCCTTTTTAAACTTAAATACTGCATCCTGTAATATATCAAAAAACAGAATGTTGTTAAGTAAATTACATTTTAATTGATTTTTTGTGACGTTTGTGGGCCTTGGGGTGAATGCCCCTGCCTGCTGGCTCCGTCACTTCTGTTAGGTTATTTGACAATCTTAAATTTGCCTTGTAGTGCTGCCAGAACAGAGTCAGGTCTCTCAATGACCCTGAGCTAGATTGTGCTATGTTAACTATTAGTATTTTAATTAATCTATTAAAAACTAAACTGATATGCATTATAATAAAGAGAAACCTTGTTTGAAGAACATCTTACTAATGCACATGGTACACATTGTCAACTTTGGTTTTTCTTCTATTCACAGTGTTCCGGCAATGCTGTAATGAAGACATTAGGGTAATCTTCTGATATGCATATATCTGTTTTAATTGATATCATCTTCCTCATTTAAACATAATATTTAGTGTGCTCCATCTCTCTCTTAGGAGCTCTATTTTAGACAATATTTTCTAGTTTGGATATGAATACTGTATAACTCATACAACAGCTCCTTCAGTCTACTTTCATTGTACAGCATGTCACTAGTTCTCTTATTTTAAATGTATTAATTTCTGACCTAGGAGGAAAACGGCAATGTCCAGCCTAAGGGTGAACAGTTGATTATAAAACCTTCAACTACAGAGAGTATAGCTAACAATAGTCAAAATGACAGGAAAAATGATACTGCACAGTGCACGTCTTATGATGGCAGTGGTACAAAAGATACTGCTCATTTGGACCTGGACAGCTCTCCAATAAGCACCAACAGCACAGATTCAACAAGCGGCCTCTTTGGTAAATAAAATTATTTTGCTTAATCCGTAATTCTTATTTAAGTAACTTGAAAACTGATGTAATTTTTATGATAAACATTATAGAGTTTGTTTTTCTATATGAATCCACAATTTAACTTTTAACAGATGGAGAAAAAATTATTTGTTCATATCTGAGTGTCTCTGTGAGAAACTTCCATAAGGCAAGAATCAGACCTCAAGATTTAGCCACTAATTAGTAGCTGAAACTTACATTTTCTCTTTGGCTTACACATTACCTTTGAGCAATCCAATTGAATAGTGCAAACAATAATCAATAAAATTCTAATGAATAATTTATGCTTTATACTTCAGAAGTGATATCCAGTGGTTTACCATCTTTTTTTTTTGCTTTGTTCTTGTCTCAATAGGACCACTGCATATCTATAGTCCTGGCACGGTCATTGTAGGATTGATTAACAATGTTCAAGACCATTCTTTGGAGCCAAATCAACATCAGGGAGAGCCAAGGGCTGAGAACACAGATTTATCAAAGGATAATGATCTGCACTATCCAGAACAAGAGCATGGCACTTCATGGTCTTTCAGAGGACATCCACAGAAAGATGGAAAAGACAGTCACATCTCAAAGGAAGAACACTTAGACTCAGACTACATATGTATTTCAGAGGTCTCACAGGGAAATGTCAATGAAACAAAAGAAAACAGTGTGCACAATTCAGGGACTGGGAGATTGATTTTATAGCCTACTAGACATAAATACAGACAACAGGATATACTGGCTTTTTCCTTGCTTTTTTTATAGGTGAACATTAGCCAAAAAATCCCCTAATGAATAATTTCTGCAAATGTTTTGATAGGAGTGTTTACAGATACAGTTTTAATGTTTAAGTCTGATGTTATGTCTGCTTAAACATACATGGCAACATTTTAATGTTTAACATGGCATCAAACAAGGAACTGTAAAAAGAGAGCAATTTAATTTAAATAAGTTTAGTTTATGGGTGATTATTTGATCCTGTCCTTCAAATCAATCTGAAACTTGGTAGGTGGATCTGAAGAGGCATTTCCAGATATAAAATTTTCATACCTTTTTAGCATTACCTTTAACATGCTGACTGTGCTCCAGAAATGTGGTTTTGTTGAGTTGTGCAACCCATGAAAAATGATAACAGGAACTTCGGCTTCTGCTATCAGATTGTGTATTGCATACACATGTTCATAACTACAGAGAAGAGGCTGTAATCCATCTTCACAAGCTCAGCAGTGTTTGTAACTGGCATTCTGGTTAATGGACTGGCATTTATTTTCCAGCCTGGACAAGTAGGATAAATAAACTTTCAGATTCCAAGCTTTCCTAATATGCTCTACTTCTGAAAGCCAGTTTACTTTTCACTAACTTAGAGCACAATACATGTTCTTTGGATGTGGAAGTACTCTACATTACGACTGTGATTTCTTCTTGTGCCAGTTCCAGCATCATTTCAGCAAGTGGACTTCTGACTATTGGTGGAATTAATCAAAACTCTTAAAAAGGCTTAATTTATATATATTCTAAAATGGGCATTTATTTGTGCACACTGCATCAGGTTTTAAAATCTACATACTTATATAATAGCAAAAGCTTAGTAAGCTCTCCAATTTAAAAAAAAATGTTTTATTTCTGAATATATATTTTTCCTAGGACACCTACTCAACATGTCTTCTTTCTTATTTTATCGGCAGAGTAGTTTATACATATTACTTTTTATATACTATATATAATCATGATTTAAAGGTTGCTGGATAAGATCAAAGTTATATAGTGGCCAATGTCAGTTTTGTATTACACAAAAGTTCACATAAAACTTAACAACATACAATTTGCTGTCTAGGAGCTATGAATAACATACAATGCATTTTTATGTAAATATTCTGTAAACAGTATACAGTTGTAGGACCTCAATTACCACATGTACAAATCTCAGCCCAGCAGTCTCTCTATAGGTACAAATCAAGACTCACAAAATTGAAGACTCCTTCCAATCACACATATTCCTTAAGAAAACTAAACAGTTTTAAACTGTGATGCAGACATTTTCCCTATATTACCTTATTGTTAATTTGTGTTCAAGCAAAATTTGGATATTACATTAATCAATACATACTGAAAATTCATTTAGTGTTAAATAATTTTTTTGAAGTACAAGTTACAAAGTACTGTTCACAACCGTATTCCTATGAGGTTGCTAGGCTTAAAGAAACCATTGAAGCAAAATGATTCTAACTCAAGTGTGATAGCATAATGTAATTGTACATACTGTAATATTAATACCTGCAACTTACAATATCACAATGCATCCAATACATCTGTGCACTTGTCACATTTAATATTTACAAATACATACTAATGAACTAAATGTTTTAGCATCTCCACAACCTTGAACTGTATAAACTGGGGAAAGAAACAATAAAAATATGTTAAATCTAATTTATAAATAAACAAGTACTCGGTTAATACTATATGCTTTGTTTAATATTAAGACAGGTGTGTGGAATTGTCATTCATTACTGGAAGATCAGGTGACTTTCCAGTGTCTTGTCAATCTCAAACATTTTTCTTAATGTGGAGGCACAAAACATGTCAATACCACTGTGACTGCTATAAAGATTCAATTTTATATGTTTGAGCCCTATGCCCAGCTTCTGCTCTGACAAAGTCTTAATGTTCACTTTGGTGTGAGTTTTAATGCTCCCATGCTTGGGTGTTCCTCTTACATTCCAAGGACGTGAGTGTTAGGTTTTTGGATTTCTGTTGTTTTGTGTATTAGTTGGTCCTTTCATATCGTAGCATCCCTGGGGTTTAAGAGATGGAGGAATGAAACTTATAACTCTGGCAACATTAATGGTATTTAACCTGTAAAGGGACTATTAGTGTTTGTTGTCCTTTTCTTTGGCTGTTCTGTAACACCACGTGCTCCCAGCTGCTTCAATTCCAGGATGCACATACATCTCACACCACTCACCTTGGAGGTCTGTGGTAACAGAGCCTCCAAACTTTACCCAGCTCCATGAGTCAATTTAAAAACAGGATCCTAACAGAGGCTCACTGGCAACAATGGACAAAGTCCGACGGACTTCATCAGCAGTAGAGGGGAATTCTGTAAGTTCTCTATCTGCACCTTGCTCCCCAGAGCTGATTTTGTGACTGGCTTCTCCAGTTAAAACCACATATTCTGATAGTCTGGGGCCACCTGAAAAATGTGTCCTTCTCAAATTCACACAAGGGCAATGACAATATACTGCAGCCCAATCCAGGACTGGTTCCTGCCTTGCACCCAGTGTTGCTGAACAAGGCTCTGAATGTCAACAAACTGAATTTGATAATACATGTGTGACAATATTATGTTTGATGTCTCCCAACAACAATTTGAGTGCAATGTGTGGTGTGTTAATCACTTCATTATATGGCATTAAGGGCTTTACACTAAATGAAACATATTAACACATAATGTTTGTTTTTGCAGTTTCAGATTTGTTCAACCTGTTAAACTTATTCATTTGAGAAAACACATGTTTTGTATAAAATTGTGTGTATAATGTTATATTCTAACCTTTAAAGCTTCATTTACATATTACATTAGTGTATGCAAATACAGATAAAGTGTCTGGGTGTTTGGGCCTGCAGCCTTTTGATGCTTAGGCCCTGAATAAGAGGTACATTAGTTTAATTTTATTGATCAAGTAATCGTTAAGCTGATGTCACATTATATGACTTCTAGCCATAGGGTATATCAGATTTGCCGACTACAGTTGCTGATAATAGTTGCTGGACCATGACTTAAACGACTGGAAATCACTGTTCATATCACATTTTAGTGATCGTATTCCAACTTTCCAGCACAGTCTTGCTTGTTCCTTTTTCTAACAGCCAATAAATAACGTGTAGCCTGATGATGCTGCGCAAAGGATTAATAGCTAGGGCAAGTCCAGCCACAATTGAATCTCTGTCAGCGTATGTGAAACACAAGATATCAGACAGATTAGTTTCTTTTCTGTTTGTAAGATTCAAAACATCCATGTACCTTATTCCTTGTTGCTTCTTTATATGCACTGCATTTCTAGCTGACCATTCATTGATTTTTAGCTCTCATGCACACAGAACCCATCCACATGACAAAATACAAAATCAAACCTGTTTGATTTTATCGGTGCCAGCGAGCTGCAGAATAAGTTGGAGTGAGTTGTTGAGTATGTCACATTACACAACTAACTTCACAGGAGTGTGCTGCCAACTGACTCCAGTTTACTAAGATTATGCAAATGAAGGCTACAACTGAAAATTTCTGGAAAAAAATCACATAATGTGATAATCTTTTAGAGCTTATGCTAATTCAATTAACAAACAAATAATTTCCTTAATTGAAGTTTTATTTTCAAAATTTTTTCATCACAAGAATATAATTTAAAACATACCATTTAATGTGGATGAGACTCTGGCTGGGCGGCATGGTGGCACAGTGGGTAGCGCTGCTGCCTCACAGTTAGGAGACCTGGGTTTGCTTCCCGGGTCCTCCATGCGTGGAGTTTGCATGTTCTCCCTGTGTCTGTGTGGGTTTCCTCTGGGTACTCTGGTTTCCTCCCACAGTCCAAAGACATGCAGGTTAGATGCATTGGCGATTCTAAACTTGCTTGGTGTGTGTGCCCTGCGGTGGGCTGGCGCCCTGCCTGGGGTTTGTTTCCTGCCTTGCGCCCTGTGTTGGCTGGGATTGGCTCCAGCAGACCCCCCGTGACCCTGTAGTTAGGATATAGCGGGTTGGATAATGGATGGATGGAGACTCTGGCTTATGCCAATTTTTACCAGGACTCTGAAAGTATCCCAAGTCTAAATCCCAAATAATAAAATTAACTGTCTATGTTTGGACGGGGTGACAGTTATAACACATTAAAATAAGTGTATAGTTCAAATATAAAAAACAATTAAACACATTCAAAAGCATCCGTTTTACAAAGTGGTCCAGCAGTCCTTGTAGAGTAGGAGTTAAATTTACATTTGAGGTATTTTGGAATTTTATACAGATCTGAACTGAAACCCATATTGGTCTCTTCTTCAATAAAATGAAAGTCTTAATGCTATTTAACATTCCAACCAAAATATAATTGTGGGAGGATGTATTTTTATTATGAGTAACTGCAGTACGGTTTTATATTGACATTTATTTTGCAATTCTTTGTATATAAAAGGCTTCGTTTTATAAAATAACATTTAAGCATTAAAATATTTGGTTACGTTTTACCATTTATTGTGTTTTCTTTTTTTTTTTAATCTCTGTTTTTGCAATTCGAAAACTGACATTAAAAAGCTTAAAGATAAACTCAACACATCGGTTATGACATTTGAAAACAATTCTGACAGGCATCCGCCGTGAAGCTGCGCGGCACTGCAATAGGCCCCCGTTCATTCTTGGCACCTTTATGTGCCTGACGCTTAGATTTTTCTTTCCGATTGTATGGAGACATTACTGGCATTGGAGAGGAGAACAAAAGAACGAAGACATTTTGCTTAAAAATAAGAACTTTGAAATTTTACTGAATGCTTAAGTCACGCTACGAAGCTGAGTGACAAAAAAACTAATCATATGCATGAAACCAAGCAGGAAGTGCGTTATAGGCCACAGTGATAGTGTGTGCGTTAGCTTGTAAAAACGAAACTATTTCTGTTTTCGTGTAGTGGACACACGTCGCCATGTTGAGTTCTATTGACATGAAGTGTTTGCTCGGTTGGCATATTGTTAATTCTGGAATTTTTCTGTCCGTGTTATACGCTGACATTGACACTACTCTTTGACAGCCCGATTCGGCTCTTCAGGATCACCGTCGCACACCGAGTTGGAGTGTACAGCCGCGACCACTCCCGTCATCGAGAGGGATTAAATCACAGAACTGACGAAACGGGCAGGCTTTCGTATTATCAATATCGTCGTCGTCATAATTATCTCCACGAAGGGACAACACCTAGGTTCCGAATAAGGATGAAGACCCCCTAGACATGCTGCCCGTGACAAGTGCGCCAGAGGCCGACAGACGGAGTAAGGAGCTTGGGGTGGAACAACGCTGGACAGGTGTGTGGTCAATCTTTTACATATCTTTAACATATAGGGTGGTCCAGATCTAATTATGTAAGTTTCATTACGCTATAACTTATTAAGTGTATTACATAGAAAGTCACCCAAAAAATCCTGGGCCATCGAGAAGTGTGCGAACTAACGACATGAAGAATCGTCTTCGCGCCGAACTGTAATCGTCCCCACATAAATCAAAGTAATCCAGACGTTCTGGATCTGCATAATTAGATCTGGACCACCCTGTACTACTTCAAATGATATGAGTGGTCAGCTGTTGGTTCTGTATCTTTTCTGTAGCTGAAACGTTTAGGATCTGTTATTCCACGATACTTGTAAAGCTCTCAGGTTTATTTCTTTTTAATACCACTGTTTAGTGTGTGCTTGCTCAGATCGCCGTTAAAAGTTCACGGGTGTTTATGCAGATGAGCACATTGATTTCTTTAAACACTCGGTAAAAAAGCAGTTCAAAATTGATTATGCAACAACATAAAAATGTCAACGCAAAAAAGACGAGTCAGTACAGTTCGCGTTTATTTATTCATTTAGTGGTATCCTTGGGATCCCAGTCGTATTATTGAGCTTAATCTTAGAGTTGGTAGTAAAATAAATAATTGAGGCCAAACGATATTTAAATCATTCACTCTTTGTATAGCCACTTTCAGAATGAATATTGTATTTCTCCGCGTACATACAGTAAAAAATCTCGAAGCAGGAGGAGATGCAACAAGCTGCTCAGTCATCAACACACAAACAAGAGAGTGTGGACAGGGAAAGAAGATAGCGTGCAAGTGAAACCACAAGGTGTGTGATAAGGGCAGAGTCAGCCATACAGTAGGATACGCGGAGAGCAGAGTAGAAACAAGTTATGGAAATACAGTAGAAACCAGACTGTCAAAGGCTTTCATAGCACCGCCTCCGGGGTTTGTTGACAGTGTTGAATTGAAAAAAAAATCCCAAGTGCAAAGATTTCTGCTTGACAGATAATTTGAGTCCTGGAGTAGCAGGAAAAGCAGACTTATGAAATCCTGGTGCACTGTTAACAGTCATTCAGTTGTAAACTGCAATGTTTGGATAAATGAGCAGATTGAACATTTGAGGGGAGCAAATACTGTATTAATGTAATCAGTCAATCATTCTTTGTTATATATTGCACTATTGATGGAAAATGCCATCTCAAGGCACTGTACAAACTGAACAGGAAATGATATTAACGAAGAACTAAAGTTTGACACACCTCCTTCCATTCTTTACCCAACGGCAGTTAACAGTTTTAGAGAACCATATAAGTAAAACGGCAAAAGTAGAATAGTAAAAGGAGGAGAAATATATGTGCATACTGTGAAAATGTAGCCACATTTGTATTGGTATCACTCATGATATTTTTTGTAAGTGCATGCATAATCCTGTTCATTTGTGAAAATTATTGTCTTAGAAATGTAATAACCTGTCTCGGAAAAGCATTGTTGAAATCTGTCAATCACAAGAAAAGACACTCAACATAAATTATGAGACTGTGGTTCAGTGTTTTCGATTTATTTATTTAGTTAGTTTGGTTAACTTAAATTAAGTAACTAAAATTTTACAATGCGTTATGTGGCAAACAAATTGTAGTTTCATCACATTTCTTTAAGTAAAATGCATTATAATTTACAATATTCCATAACTAATTTGAATATGTTATGTATATTTGTTTAGCTATACTGCATAGGATGTAAAGAAGTGTTTAAAATTAGTATGATCAATGTTCTGTGACTTGTGCCACTCACTCCTACTCCTTCAGTACTGTATTTGGAAAATATATTTTCTTTTGTCTTTATTTGTTTAAACTTTATTGTATGTAGCACATTTCACAGGTTAAACAGAATTATTTGAAAGCAAAATAATACAGCAATGCATATTAGTATCCCAAAATATGTAGTAAAAATCTATGTCTTTGAAAAGGAGGATCAACATGGGTAATTGAAATATCCAGGGATTATAATTTTTTAGAAATATGTCACATAACTATTAATAGCCATTATGAAATAGCAGCATGTGCACAATGTCCTAATTAAACGTAGTTGTATTCATTCAGCTATGCAAATGCCATTTATACCAGTATTTATATTTTAAATTATGCGCACAGTGCTAGTATGCATTATAAATGTGTGTGTTAGTGAGGGGGTGTTAAAGCAAGATGTTATAGTAAAAGCGGGAGAGAACTGGCCTGCTGATAGAGTCTGCTAGTAGAAAACAATTACATTTTTGAATAAGAAAGGCTTAAGTATGTGGGCATTTTATTTATTTGTGGTTAAAAGCTCAGAGAAGTATAAGGTACTGCTGTTGAGGGCTTGTTAGTTACATTGACCAAATATGTATCAGTAGAAGATAAAACCTATTGCAAATCAAAATATCTAAATAAATACAGCATTTAATTATTTGTTTTAATACAGTAATTTAATGATTAATTAAAGATGCAGATTATGCTTAGTATTATACTGAACTAATCATTTTTCAAGTAATGTATTGAGTGTCTTAATGCTGTAGATATCATGCAAAGAGCTGGGAACTGACCTCAGAAGTTTCAAAACTTTTATGCTAGATCATACTCTCAAGGTATCAGTTTGATTTTAATATGATCGTGTTTGGTATGCTAATTAAATTTGATTTGAAATATCATAGAATATAACGGTAGTAATTTGGAACTCAACTGAAATTGTCTCTTTTTCAGCATTTAATGCAGACCTGCCATGAGTTGCTGACCTTTTACATGGTCTTTGCCTCCCTTCCTGGAGAAGTATTAGTCTTTGCTGATTATGGTTTCTGGTGCTGCTGCCTTTTTTGTGATGGATTTCACCTTCAAGGCTCAACTTCAGATTTCACTTGGGTTACTGGCACTGCTCAGTGTCATTTTTGGTCAGGAAAAGGTAAACTTTATTCACTTTTCAAGTATAATACAACACTTATCCAATAAATCAATTATCAATGTATCTTAAGGTTTTAGAACCTCAGAAGTAACTACCATAAATGCTGTATGGACCTGTCCACACAATATCCCAATGTATGGAATCATAGGGAAAAATAAAGATTAACAGCCCTGTGTTATTGGCTTGTGGTCTGGGTGTAACATGTTAAGTAAGCTTTTCAATCTCTCTCTGAGTATTACTTCAAACAAGAAAAAATACCTGCACTCGTTTTTCCTTAGTCAAAGAAGTCTTGCAGCTACAATGGTAAAAATATGTATAATCTTTTTTTTCTAGGTGATCCAGTCTTACAGGACATTATGTAGATTTTTTTTATTAGCAGTAGACATTAATTTGTACATTTTACTGAATACATTTATTGCTGAAATTGTTTTTGATTAGCTTTTAGTTAGATGTTATGATGGTGCAGTGGTTGACACTTCTGTCTCCCACCTCTCTGGCTGTGGGTTGAATTTCCAGCCTGGTTGCATTCTTTGTGGAGTTTTGACATTCTCCCTGTGCTCATTTTGTGTTTGTCTTTGGTTCTACTGTAACCCTTCCAGGGTTCATAAAGATATGCATGTTGCATTAATTGCTGACTCCAAATAAGCCTAGAATGGGGGTATCAATGATTTTCACCAGTTTTAAATTGTTGTGGCTAATGCAAATGTGGTTTGTCCATTCCGCTAACTTCTATTAATCAAAATACCCATTTTACAAACTGAAAAGTGTTAGGCTTTTATTTATGAAAAACAACCCTTGAGGAATTTTGTCTTTATTTACATAATGTCTGGTACAACCTAGGTTGGAAAATTCAGATATGCTGCTGGGGAGCTTCAGATCATATATGGAGTACGTATTAAACATGCTGATTGGCTGTGCATTTAACTTGCCTTATGTATAACTAAATTCTCTATCGCAATATAGATAATTATGTTCAAACAAATTCAAATATCTGAGGTGGGCTGGCGCCCTGCCCAGGGATTGTTTCCTGCCTTGCGTCCTGTGTTGGCTGGGATTGGCTCCAGCAGACCCCCGTGACCCTGTAGTTAGGATATAGCAGGTTGGATAATGGATGGGGGCGGCACGGTGGCGCAGTGGTAGCGCTGCTGCCTCGCAGTTAGGAGACCTGGGTTGCGTGGAGTTTGCATGTTCTCCACGTGTCTGCGTGGGTTTCCTCCGGGCGCTCCGGTTTCCTCCCACAGTCCAAAGACAAAGTTAGGTGGATTGACGATTCTCAATTGGTCCTAGTGTGTGCTTGGTGTGTGGGTGTGTTTGTGTGTGTCCTTCGGTGGGTTGGCACCCTGCCCAGGATTGGTTCCTGCCTTGTGCCCTGTGTTGGCTGGGATTGGCTCCAGTAGACCCCCGTGACCCTGTGTTCGGATTCAGCGGTTTGGAAAATGGATGGATGGATGGATAATGGATGGATGGATGAATTCAAATATGTAGGCACTAGGGTTGTTAAATGTATCAAAATATTGATAAGTAACGATTATAACATTTTCAAAATTGTTTCATTACTCATATTTCATGGTGTTAATACTACAGTCTACTTTATGAATGCACTTTCGGTTTACTCTGACTTTTGACAGTTGAGCCTCGTAAGCTACCAATGGGCATGGCTTGGGTTGCAGCCCTGTTTCTTATAGTATCCTGCTTTTAAATTCTGGAAACATTAATCAGAATAGCCTATAAACTGTTAATTTAAATTAAGGATGTGATGTTTGGTGTTTTTCTATATGTTAAAAGATGGGTCTGCAATTATTCTTACCTGCAGGCCAGTTTTATTCTGCACTGTTCATTCAGGGGCAGCAGTCTTTTGATTTTTTTTAATCCCTCACCACAAAACTTTTTAGCCACATTTACTATTTCATGTAAGTTGCTAAACATTTCAGTGCTCAATTGCTTAAATAGTGGTGCTGCTCCTCCATGTGCTCATATATTCGGTGTATTTTAATAAAACTGAATTGTGGGATGGTGACTAGAGTGAAAGTTGATTGGATTTGGCTGGCTGTGGCAGTGCTTAATAAATGGGGTCTGTTTGAGTGCTGCAACATGGACATTTTTTCTTTGAGCTGTATCATGAAAAAAGCTGCTTAGCATAGCAATGATTTTTATTTGATGATTTTCTTTACTTTGGTTATGGATTTTTTTTTGCAGTTTCCTCATACTGTTGGAGAAACCAGCTCTGAATTGAAATTTGCCTATAAAATATTATGCTTGCTGGGGAATGGGAACTGTACTTTTTGGGATGGGCCATAATGCATATTAAAGTTAATACCAAGGCTATTGACTACTACTGTAGTTAATTTTTCCTATGCTTTAAAGACTAAACTTATTATTAATGGTTTTCACTAATGTAAAGATTTTAACACATAAAGAATTGCAATTTATTGATTTTTTTATCAAGTTACATTATGTATTGTATTGGGTATTGAAAATAGTTTTCTAAATATTCTATAGAAGTTTTAATTTTTTTTTTATTGTGATAACTCCAGTAGGTACAGTTTTCATTTCTAGTTTATGTTGGTTTAATTGAATACAGTACATTTGAAAGATGTCCCATGATTGTTTTTTTTTTCAATTCCCTCATCTCTGAGTAGATGTAAAATTATGTGTGATTAAATACCATGATTATTTTTTATGTAATATAAAGTGTGCATTAGGGTTATGTGACTTTCAGTATAAAACTTTTTGAATTGAGCACATGGATCAGTTTTTGAATTGATCACTAGTGCAGAGAAGTTGCATTTTGTTAGGCAGCACAAGCATATTAACAGCCATTGTAGCTGGAATACACAAGTTCTTATCTCATGTATGGAAGAGGCTTTCTATCCTAAGTCTAAGTGGTCGAATGTAGGCCGTATTAAGCCTTTAAAGGTCCAAATGAGGAGTATTTCTCATTTGTGCCTAAATTCTGCTTTTCTCATCTACATGTGTGCTGATTAAATGCCATTAAACATAAAAACAAATATTTTAATCAGAATTAACATACTTTACGGAGTGCTGCTCTCAGGTTGTCCCTAGACCGAAAGTAAGATGCACGATATCAAAGTAAATCGAAAAGAGAACTTTTTTTATGAAGGAAGGATTAACTACAACAGAAAGCAGTACAAAAGTGTAACAAAATTGGTTAAAATAATAAAGGCTTTAGTGCTTAGGGTCTACTTAAGCAAGTAATTGCCCTACCTACCCTGGATCATTAACTTACCTTTCCCAATTATTTTCCATAGTCATCTTCAGCAATACTGTACCTCTCTCTCTCTCTCTCTCTCTCTCTCTCTCTCTCTCTCTCCAGTCTTTGTTTAGAAGATCTTTTAATTAATTAATGTAATTTAAATTAGGAAGTTGTTACTTGATATACAGGATTTTTTAGATTACCATCTCATTTTTACACATCCTTTCAAGAACAAATTGGTTTGTATTTTTGATTGAATAACTTCTTTTGTTTTAAATGAAATGGAAATCCTTTTTACAAACGAGGAAGATTATCCTTTTACTTTCAAAGTAACTGTGTTACGTGGTTTCGCCTGGAAAATTTATTAAGACAGTGAGCATCAGTTATAGTTCCGTCAGTTAATTGGGTATATCAGAAGTACTGGAATGGAATTAAATACAATTTTTTCTATATACAATATTTGTAGTTTTTTTTAATCTTTTTTTTTTACCAATAACTAATATTATTGACAGGTAGTATGTTGTACTTTTTAAGAATTAGGACCTAGGACTTCAAACCCTGAGGTTGTTGGTTCAAATTGTGCAATTGGCACTGTGTGAACCATGAGCAAACCGCTTCACCTGCCTGTTCTCCAATTGGAAAAACAAAGGAAATGTAACCAATTGTATCTGAAATGTTGAAAGTCACTTTGCATAACGGCATTAGCCAAATAATAAATAATATTACTATTGTTAGGACAATGGAGCTCCCTGCTCTTCAAACATTCACTGTTCTCCATGAGTAAACCATTTCTGCATTAAATCAATTCCTGCTTTTTTCTGCTTTTCCTAGTGACTTAGTTTGTGTTGATGGTCTTTGCAAAACACCATTTTACAGAAAAGTATATTTTTTTGAATTGAAACAGGTAATCGGCTATGTTCCCTCTAAGCTGCGCTCCTTTTTTGTGGAAGCCCTGCAGCACTTTTTAGCTGTCACGGAGCTGTTAATGTGTCATTCATTCACCCTCCGTGTAGTTGTTATTGTGCCTTTCTCTCTTTGGTGATGCACTCGTGTCTCCCGTGAACCCTACCCCGTCATCATTTATGTGTTGGCACTTTTGAACAATACCCTAACCCCCAGCTCTTTGTTCATGTGAGGTGCTTAACGGTGTTCGACACTTCAAGGGGATATGCTTGCTTATTATTCACTAGGCTGACCCGACTTTTAAGCTGACCACATCTTAAGGCAATTCAATATATAGATCAACTAGCAGAATACCCGCGCTTCGCAGCGGAGAAGTAGTTTGTTAAAGAAGGTATGAAAAAGAAAAGGAAAAATTTAAAAAATAACGTAACATGATTGTTAATGTAATTGTTTTGTCATTGATATGAGTGTTGTTCCCATATCTATATATATCTATATCTATATATATCTCTATATCTATATATCTATCTATATATATATATATATCTATATATATATCTATATCTATTGTAAAAGGCGCTATATAGCGCCCGACCCGGCACAGACCACGCAGAGGCACGTGTATAAAACACACAGGCTTTATTTTCTTTTCTTCAGCTGTGTGACACGTCTTCCCCGTGCCACACAGCCTAAACACAGTCCCAAAACACACAAACCACAATTCTCCACGTTGCTCCACCACTCCTCCCAGACAAGCTTCGTCTCCTTCTTCCTCCCAACTCAGGCTCACCGAGTGGTGGTGGCTGGGCCCTTTTATAGCCCACCCGGAAGCGTTCAAGGTGATTAACCACCTGGTCCTAATTGGACTTCCGGGTGGGGCTGCAGGCTCGTCCAGCCGGGCTGTGGGAAGCAGGCAGCTCCCCCTAGCGGCCACGCCGGGCCCCAACCAAGCTGTGGAGGACTCCATCTCCCATGGAGCCCTGCGGGTGGTTGGGAAAACCCCGTCGGCCAGGGAGGCTGCCACCAAGCGTCCCGGGGAAGGTACTGGACTGTCCATGGAGGCTCCCCCGGAACATAAGCAGCAGGGGCGTCCCTGCCGGGCATGGGACCCGGCTGTCCTTCACACTATATATATATATATATATCTATATATATATATCTATATATATATATATCTATATCTATATCTATCTATATATATATATATATATATATATATATATAGCAAAATAACCGCGCTTGGCAGCGGAGAAGTAGTGTGTTAAAGAAGGAAAGAGAAACAAAAGGAAACAATTTGAAAATAACGTAACATGATTGTCAATGTAATTGTTTTGTCACTGTTATGAGTGTCGCTGTGATATATATATATACATATAGCAAAATAACTACACTTCGCAGCGATGTCGTGTGTTAAAGAAGTTATGAAAAAGAAAAGGAAACATTTGAAAAATAATGTAACATGATTATGAAAGTAATTGTTTTGTGTATTTGGCGGCAGCGTCACAAAGTTGTTTTCGTCTAGCTGCATTAGAAAATGTACCATGACATCTGACACGCCTCCTTTTTACTGTTTTCTCACAGCTTGGATTGC
>JANRMT010062805.1:396263-422007 GCA_026402145.1 Polypterus bichir lapradei
TAAGTCTGTGATAAGCGGAATACCGCTACGCTTTCCACTCACGGGACGGAAGGACAATCCCGACCGCTTTTATATAGTAAGAAAGAAGAAGAAGATATCGCTCAGTCTGGAGTAGAAAATCATCTTTTACCTGGAAAAACGAAACTACAAATCCCATTGCGCATTGCAAAATGGACGGGGCGTGTGTGAAACTCCGTGCTACTCGCACAGTCTGGAGTAGAAAATCATCTTTTACCTGGAAAAACGAAACTACAAATCCCATTGTGCATTGCAAAATGGACGGGGCGTGTGTGAAACTCCGCGCCTGCGTAGCACTCACGGGACGGAAGGACAATCCCGACCACTTTTATATAGAAGGATTTAAAAGTGCTTCATGGTGTTCGATAGTTCACGCTAGGAGGTCGTTGAAACATAAAGAATAATTAAGATTTGAGCCCTGATGCATCTAAGAGTGCTGGTAGTCAACAGCAAAAAAAAACAGTGCTTAGTAACTTTTGAACTTTGCTTCTTCCTAGAGCCTCTCTAAACTTTCTCTTTCCATTTTACAATATAATCAAGTCTCTTTTCCTGTCCAGGAAATCATTATCTGTCCACCATATTGGTTAGTGATGCTTTTCACGTGGCCTGACAGTGCTTCATTTGTATAAAGCATGCTATCAGCACAGCCGAGAGAATGTGAGTTAGCATAATATTAATAAATATTGTCAAATAAAAAAAAGGTTATCGATAAATTAAAAAAAACGTTGGTTAATTTTCTTGTTTCTATAACGTCACCAAATTTCAGTCACACCCATAGAGACATTTTTGAGATTTTGGCGTATTTAGTTTTTCAATTATAAGGGTGTTTTTACCCCTAAATACTGATGTATCGAAATGTCTTTTCTTAGCAGATGCCTGCTGACCTTGATGTACTATCCAAATTTCAGCTTTTTAACTAAGCAGTAAACAGTGTTTGTGTTGCTGAGTTAGTGAGCGTTTTAGTCAATAAGTCAACTTTGCATTATATACAATATATATAGATGCAGGATGGTCAAATAGTTCCCTGCTCAATTAGAGTAACTGGTCAGTGCTCAGCTCTACAAATTTCAAACTTTTGCTAGTAGAAATAATTTATGGCTGATATATGCTGTATATGCTTCAAATTAATTTTTGGATTTTGTGTTAAGATAAAAAGCAATACTTGTTTTACGGTTTTCATGACCCTGTGCAATTTATTTCACCACAGACTCTACCTACTACCGCTTTTTTCTTGTTAAAAGAGAATAGATGAATTAATTAACAAATTCTTTATTACTGTTTATCACACTTCCAAGTACTGTTACTGGTAACCATATTTGACATTTGTATATTTTATTGTAATAAACTAGGGGGCTTTGCCCCCTACTCACTTCACTCGCCCACCCCCCAACCCCTCTCTCTGGGGGCACGCTTCACGCTCACCACTTTGTGTCTCTGCTGCTCGCATTGTGAAGCTGGGGGGCTGAACGCATGCTAAGGAGATGCGGACAAATCAGCTGCTGGCTTGCAGCTGCTGCTACCGAGCTGCGTGATCTGCATGTCACGCTGCGCAACATTCATTTAAAAGCCTGTACAGCAGCTGTCCTTTTGTCTCACTTCCTTGTCTCCTGTGACGTTAAAGTGTCTCAAAGAAATTGTTTGTAAGTAGGGCGTGACAAGCAAGTAGTCTCATGGGACTTCAAAGTGTCTCCCCGAGATGATCACGTCTCTACCCAAAATTTTTTTATATAATAGATATATATATTCTTACAGGTACTGTATATTCAAGTGCAGTTTAGATAAAAAGACATTTGTTGGTCTGTGTGAACGTTTTAATGCAAAGTACACATGCCTTGCAAAACTTTAAAAATGCAGTTTTTGCAATAAATTGTTAATTTTTCATATATTGCTTACATCATAGCACTGATAATAAAAAAGAAAAAGTACATTTTTGTACCTCAATAAATGTAAAGCAATTATTGTGAGAAATCTTCAGATGCTCCATGTTCTCATTGTTTTTAATTGATTGTATTCATCTTGTTTTCTTTTACTTGCTGGATTTTATTGCAGGTAAACATAACAGCAGATTATTTTCAAAAAGTTTATTTTCCTAACTTTCACTACAGACAACTTTTCTATTAAAACCTCATAATTCAGACTTTCCTTGTGTATGTGACTGGTTCAATTATGCTTTATAGACCTGTATGAATAAGCAGCTGTGAATAAGTAGCTAACTTCAGCCTTGTCAGTAATCAGGCTAGCAAACATACACCCAGTTGACAATGAAAATTAAAAAAGCAAAAAGACCAGTTAACAGTGTCCCTCTTATGAATGTTGTTTAGGCTGACTCATGTAAATAATAATAATACATTTTATTTATATAGCGCCTTTCCCATGCTCAAGGCACTTACATAATATAGGAAAGAACAGCAGGGTATACAATATATAGCATTGTACAAACCAAATCAATAAATAACGAAGATTACTACAGTGAATTTAGAGAAAAAAAGAAAAAAAAAGCATAACAGACAACAAAATTGACGGTCTAGCCCACACACATACAGGTTACATGAGCATCTTGACAGAGAGGTAAACTGAGAGAAGGGTAATAAAGTCAGGTAAAGCTAAAAGCCTTCCTGAACAGATGAGTTTTGAGTTGTTTTTTAAAAGAAATTCATGGAGTCAGCTGATCTGATTAATTTTGGTAGGTCATTCCAGAGTCTGGGTGCTACACAGCTGAAGGCCCTGTCACTCTTGGAGTGTAGATTAGTGTGGGGCACAACAAGATTACCAGAATCAGAGGACCTTAGTGGGCGGGCAGGCACATAGTAATGGAGAAGGTCACTGATGTAGTTTGGCACGAAGTTATTTAAGGCTTTGTAGGTTATTAGTAGGATTTTATATTCGATTCTGTAAGACACAGGGAGCCAGTGAAGACAGAGTAGGATGGGTGTTATGTGCTCGCTGCTGCTGGTTCGAGTGAGGACTTTTGCAGCTGAGTTTTGAATAAGCTGGAGCTGTGATATAAGATTAGAAGGGGCACCTACCAGCAGCGAGTTACAATAATCAATGCGGGATGTGATAAAAGCATGGACAATTTTCTCAGCTTTAGAAAAGAAGAGGAAGGAGCAAACACGGGATATGTTACGAAGGTGAAAGTAAGAAAGTTTCTTAAAGTGATTTATGTGGGCGAAGTAAGAGAGGGAGGAATCAAAAATGACACCAAGATTCTTTGTAGTAGAGGCAGGTCTGATGAGATCACCGCCAAGATGGACTGGGAAAGAGCTAATTTTATTAAGTTGCATTTTAGTCCCAATTTGCAGGAGTTCAGTTTTGTTGCAATTTAATTTTAAAGAGTTCTGCTCCATCCAGGTTTTAATTTCACTAAGGCAGGTTGTGAGCTGAGAAAGCTTGGATGAAGTTCCACTTTTAACATTGAAGTAGAGTTGAGTATCATCTGCATAAAAATGATAACCCAGGCCATAGCTATGGATAATATGGACAAGGGGAAGCAAATAAATACAGAAGAGAAGAGGGCCAAGGACAGAGCCATGAGGAACTTCTTGTGTGACTGGCGCCAAGCTGGATCTGCTGTTGCCAAGACTAACAAACTCTTGCCTATCAGTCAGGTAGGACTTGAACCACTGGAGGGCAGTGCCAGAGATACCCAGCATGTTCTCCATTCTGGATAGTAGAATGTCATGTCATGTCATGTCTGTATCAAATGCTGCACTGAGGTCTAATAGAATTAATATGCTGGTTTGTCCAGAGTCTGCTGCCATAAGCAAATCATTGGTTACCCGTAGCAGAGCAGTTTCACAGCTGTGCCACACCCTGAAACCAGATTGAAAGGGTTACATCAAGTTATTAGTGGTTAAGTAATTGGTGAGCTGGGAGGCTACAACATTCTCAAGAACTTTTGACAAGAAAGGTAAATGGGAAATAGGCCGGAAATTGTTAAGATTGTCAGCATCAAGACCAGACTTTTTTAACATTGGGGTTACAGAAGCGATTTTAAAAGTGAGCGGCAAGGGATGAGTTTATTATTGTTGTAGCAGTCGGGATTTTGGCATGAAGGCAGGATTTAAGTAGTGTGCTGGGGATGGGGTCCAGTACACAAGTAGTCGGCCTCATCTTACAAAGGTTATTAACAAACGCAGATGTGACTGGTGAGAACTTAGAGAAGGAGTTGGATGGAGTGGAAAAACAGGGAGAGATATAAACAGATGATGTATTTATGTTAGTTGAATTATTTAGATCTTTAATTTTGTTATGGAAAAAGTGAAGGAATTCCTCACAGACTTCAGTAGAAGAGGTAGTTGGGCCAGATGCAGGTTCGAGTAGTTTATTAACTACAGAGAACAAAACCCTTGGTTTATCGTGGCCACTTTCCATTTTTCTGCCATAGTGGGTGTTCTTAGCAGCAGTTAGTGCTTCTCTGTAAGCTCTTTGGTGGTCAGAGAAAGCCTAGATGTGCATGGTGAGGCCAGTCTTAACGTGACATTCTCTCAAGGCATCGGCCAGCTGCTTTCATAGATCACAATTCTGAATTAAACCAAGGATCTGAACGTTTAAAGGAAACCTCCTTATGTTTTAAAGGAGCTGTTTTATCTAATGCTGAATGAAGGGCTGAGTTATAGTGGTCAACAAGACTATCTAGTGTTGACGGAATAGGTGCAGACAGTAAAAGATTAGGAATTGATCCAGAAAGGATAGGGGGACAGATATTTTTAAGGTTTCTGTAAGAAATTTGTCGTTTACAGGTAAGAGGAGGGAAAGGCAGCGAGACAGTGAAAAATACTGCTTTATGGTCAGAGAGTCCCAAATCACTGCTGTAAATGTTGGCAATAGATAGTCCAGAAGTGCAGATCAGATCCAGTATACAGTAATCCCTCGCTATATCGCGCTTCGACTTTCGCGGCTTCACTCTATCGCGAATTTTAAATGTAAGCATATCTAAATATATATCATGGATTTTTCGCTGGTTCGCGGATTTATACAGACAGTGGGTCTTTTAATTTATGGTACATGCTTCCTCAGTTTGTTTGCCCAGGTGATTTCATACAAGGGACGCTATTGGCGGATGGCTTAGAAGCTACCCAATCAGAGCATGTATTACATATTAACTAAAACTCCTCGAGTGATATAAGATATGCTTCCCGCGCGGTGCTTGATTGTTTGCTTTTCTCTCTCTCTCACCCTCTCTGACATTCTCTGCGCCTGACGGAGGGGGTGTGAGCAGAGGGGCTGTTTGCACAGAGGCTGTTTGCCTAGAGGATACGGACACTCCTCTAAGAAATGCCGCTTTATCGCGGTGCTTCGACATACTTAAAAGTACAAAAGCATACGTATTGATTTTTTGATTGTTTGCTTTAATCTCGCGCTCTCTCTCTCTCTGACGTTCTCTGTGCCTGACGGAGGGGTTGTGAGCAGAGGGGCTGTTTGCACAGAGGCTGTTTGCTTAGAAGATACTGATGCTCCTCTAAAAAATGCCGCTTTATTACGGTGCTTCGGCATACTTTAAAGCACAAAAGCACACGTATTGATTTTTTGATTGTTTGCTTTTATTTGCGAGCGCTCTCTCTCTCTCTCTGAAATTCTCTGCTCCTGATGCGGGCACTCCTTTGAAGAGAAGATATATTTGCATTCTTTTAATTGTGAGAAAGAACTGTTATCTCTGTCTTGTCATGGAGCACAGTTTAAACTTTTGACTAAAGGGTGTTATTTCATGTCTAGAGGGCTCTAATAATGTTAACAGTGTGGGAGAGTTTATAAGGGCTTAAAATATATAAAAATAACCATACAAACATATGGTTTCTACTTCGCGGATTTTCATCTATTGCGGGGGGTTCTGGAACACAACCCCCGCGATCGAGGAGGGATAACTGTATGACCACCAGAGTGGGTGGGAAAATCACCATGTTGTGTCAAGTCAAAACAGTCCAGTAAGGATAGGAATTCATTTCTCAGTTTAGATATAGTAGTGTCAATATGGATGTTGAAATCACCGAGAAGGATAATCTCTGAGAATAAGACCTTAGGTGGGTTAAAAGTTCAATCAGATCAGATAAGATGGATGCATTGTATTTTGGGGGACGATAAAGAACAATGAGGACAGGACCTGATTCCATTATTGGTTTAAGAGCCAGGCACTCAAAAGACAGTGGACAGTCATTTGGGATTCGTTTGATGTTTAAGTATGCTCTGGTAATTACTACAAGCCCACCTCCTTGTCTAGAGCTGTGAGGTTCTGTATGGAAAGTGAAACCAGGTGGAGTCGCCTCCGTGAGAGACGTAAATTCGTACATGAAGGTTGACACCTAAAGCTGATTTAGGTGATTTCATGCACCAGGCAAGCAAGCTGAAGTGGTCAAAAGGGAAAGCAATGGCATTACTGTCAGTCTCTTTCTACCCGTTATGTACAGTGAGGTGCAGGATCTTTGCACAGAAGAAAACCCTGTAAAATTGCATGTGATTGGTCAAACACATTAAACACATATAGCTTTCTAGAGTTATTAATTAGTTGTTACTTAATCTCTCTTTGTTGCTTACAACTGCTTACAACTGTATCTTCATGGGCAGTGATGACAGATACAATACATAAAGTAACTCTCTCTCTCTCTCTGTCATTCATTATTTTGTGTATGTCCCAGTTGTATCTGTTGTTGAAGAGGGGACAACCTTGGCTGGGGTACTGTTTTTTTGCCTGGCACAACTGTGCTCACATCCACATTAGATCAGTTAACGCAGCATAGACATTAGGGCTACAACTAATGATTATTTTGATGATCAGTTCATATGTCAATTTTTGTTTTGGTTAATCGATTAATCAGATGTGTTTGAAAAAAGGCTTTTATCACCAAAATTGTATTGAAATTTTTTTACATTATTTCTTACATGACATGAGCAAGAGTTAATTATAACTCTTCTAACTATAATATATAACAAAAGAGTAACAAATATGCAGAGTGTAAAAAACATTTTAACGTACAATGAACTTAATTTATTGCAGTAAAACATAACCAACTTAGTTATGTTACTTAAATTGCTAGAACGGTTGCTTAAAAAGCAAAATGTAGCTGAAACTGCTACATGAGAAACTTTAAAAGCAAACTCTTAAATTGCTTCATCAGTGTTACCAGGGATGTAAAATGGTTCTACAGGTATTTTGAAAGGCAGTGCAAAAATGTAAGCATGGCTACATATTCTTGGCTAAGGCTGTCTCTCTTTTTGGAATTTATGTTGCCTGTAACCAAAAAGAGACGCTCAGGTGGTGTAGAGGTAGCATGGATACATATTCAGGTCTTTGTAAGCCTGGCCAAATTGGTGTATCTAGCCTCATTAATCTTTCACTATTGTTATGGATTTTCTTCTTTGGCAGCTTGTTTCTCTCCAAAGTTTGTCAGGATCTCATTCCTTAAAACCTGTCCATAGATTTCTTCAGCTTCCACATCTCTGTTATCTTCTTTACTGCTGTTTCCCGAGCCTAGGAGTGAGTCAAGTTAAGTGACAGTGGCAGCACAGATTTCGTTTCCCTAATGCTATTGGTGATCCACTTCTTTTTTCACTTCAAGTGAATGTGTTTGCATTATAGATTACACATGGGAACACTTGCTTAGGTGTCAAAAACTTCAAGGAATGAGCCGTTTTAAGTCAGATCATGTTGCCATTAACACAGTGTTGAATGTTTATGCATAGAAATGTAAAATATATATTACATCCTATGACAAATATTTGACTAACTGACACTAAATAAGATCCATATGTATCTATTCTGACTTATCTATAACCTTGACTTTAACGACAGACTTAGAAACGGATCTCGTTCATACTTCGGGGATTGTCTGTATTCAAAACTGGCCAGTTTTAAATAATGTATCTGTAACAGAAATACCAATTCAACAATAGCCCTAAAGTTTTTTTTTAAGGTCGTTTTCACACTCGCAATGTATAATTATAGAACCAAGTTAATGCCAGTAGCTCAAAAGCTACAAACTGCTCCAAATTATACATTATTCCTATTCCATTATTGATAACAATTGTAAATGATGAGCATGCACCCAAGTACTGCAGAATCACACAAGCAAACAAGTGCAGCAGGGGTGGAGCAGAGTACTGACTTGGGAATGGTCTCTGATCCAGTAAGCCAAGTGTGAAAGTGTCCTAATAAACAGTGGGAAGTTATCTTAAATTAGCTTACTGTGCTGAAGGCACATCTTCATTTGCTCTCACGTGTTTCCTTTTCAGATGCTAATGAATGATAGTCTTATTCCCATGCCATGCCAATTCTGCATTGCATATTTTACAACCATTTCTTTTAAAGGCTTTAACACAAAGTGTTACCATACTTCAGACATTTCAGGTCTCAATTTTAGACTTTTGTCTCTGCCATGTTGAAAAGTGCTACTGCAGAATGTGATGGCGTAACATAATGCTCTTGACATCACTGATCCAACTATTTGATAATGAAAATCTGTGGTAATGAATTTAATAATTTTATTGATTAGTTCTTGCAGCCCTATTAGACATGTTTGAAATGTGTCAGAAAAGCCTCGTTTAGAAACAAAAACATAGAAATTATGCACAGGTTGTTTCCTGTGTGCGTGGGATAGCAGCATCAATTTCTGTGCCATTTTCCTGCTGTAAAATGAACTTAATCTCGATTGGTTAGTTGCCTAGATGAGCCAGACATAAAGCATAAAAAATATAGCAATGGTTTGTTTGTTACACTTGCTCTAAAATGAATATCATCTTTTATACAGTATACTGTTTATTCCATAATTTGTGTTACACATGTAAAATAGTGTTATGACATGTTTCAAACTTTTTTGTTAGCAGTTGTATAGTGTGATTTACAGGTCAAATGCAAACTGACATTTTCAGCAGGCTTAAAGGTCTGGTAGAATCTGGCATAATAGATATGGTGCATTACACTGGCATGCTTTGTTGTGATGCTTGTATCAGGAAGATTCTTTCATTCAACACATTTCTTGATGTCATCTATAGTTGTGCTTGAAAGTTTGTGAACCCTTTAGAATTTTCTGTATTTCTGTATAAATTTGACCTAAAACATCATCAGATTTTCACTCAAGTCCTTAAAGTAGATAGAGAGAAACCAGTTAAACAAATGAGACAAAAATATTATACTTGGTCATTTATTTATTTAGGAAAATTATTGAATATTACATATTTGTGAGTGGCAAAAGTATGTGAACCTCTAGGATTAGCAGTTAGTTTGAAGGTGAAATTAGAGTCAGGTGTTTTCAATCAGTGGGATGACAATCAGGTGTGAGTGGGCACACTGTGTTATTTAAAGAACAGGGATCTATCAAAGTCTGCTCTTCACAACACGTTTGTGGAAGTGTATCATGGCCTGAACAAAGGAGATTTCTGAGGACCTCAGAAAAAGAGTTGTTGATGCTTCTCAGGCTGGAAAAGGTTACAAAACCATCTCTAAAGAGTTTGGACTCCACCAATCCACAGTCAGACAGATTGTGTACAAATGGAAGAAATTCTATACCATTGTTACCCTCCCCAGGAGTGGTCGACCAACAAAGATCACTCCAAGAGCAAGGCGTGTAATAGTCGGCGAGGTCACAAAGGACCCCAGGGTAACTTCTAAGCAACTGAAGGCCTCTCTCACATTGCTCTCCAAAAAACATTGCTGCTCATCTGCAGTTTGCGTGGACAAACCAGAAGGCTATTGGAAGAATGTTTTGTGGACGGATGAGACCAAAATAGAACTTTTTGGTTTAAATGAAAAGCGTTATGTTTAGAGAAAGTAAAATACTGCATTCCAGCATAAGAACCTTATCCTATCTGTGAAACATTGTGGTGGTAGTATCTTGGTTTAGGCCTGTTTTGCTGCATCTGGGCCAGGATGGCTGGCCTTCATTGATGGAACAATGAATTCTGAATTATATCAGAGAATTCTAAAGGAAAATGTCAGGACGTCTGTCCATGAACTGAATCTCAAGAGAAGGTGGGTCATGCAGCAAGACAACGACCGTAAGCACACAAGTTGTTCTACCAAAGAATGGTTAAAAAAGAATAAAGTTAATGTTTTGGAATGGCCAAGTCAAAGTCCTGACCTTCCTTAATCCAATTGAAATGTTGTGGAAGGACCTGAAGCAAGCAGTTAATGTGAGGAAATCCACCAACATCCTTGAGTTGAAGCTGTTCTGTTCCTCTAAGCTGGTGTGTAGGAATGATCAAAAGTTACCAGAAACGTTTAGCTGCAGTTATTGCTGCAAAGGGGGGTCACACCAGATACTGAAAGCAAAGGTTCACATACTTTTGCCACTTACAAATATGTAATATTCGATCATTTTCCTTAATAAATAAATGAACAAGTATAATATTTTTGTCACATTTGTTTAACTGGTTTCTCTTTATCTACTTTTAGGACTTGAGTGAAAATCTGATGATGTTTTAGGTCATATTTATGCAGAAATATAGAAAATTCTAAAGGGTTCACAAACTTTCAAACGCAACTGTACATGTATGTTTGGTGAAGATTTTTGACAATAGATATAGCAGCGCAACACAAGGGTAGACATTCCCAAGTTCAGTCTTGGTGAGCAGTTCTGGCTGCAGGTTTGTGTCGCAGCCAGGTTGTTTAATTAAAACTCGATCCTTGTTGATATTGGAACTTGCTACCTAACTTTAGAGACTTGTAGTGTTTTTCACTCTCCCACGTCAGGTAATTTATATAATGTAGGTGTGTCCTTCCTGAGGATATCATCCAAATGATTTGTGTCCTGGAGCAGATTCTCGGTCCTCCAATTTTTTCTTTTGCATTTCTGTCCATATATTTATTTAAAAGACAAACATGTTTATCAACACACACTGGTGTAAATAGCACCAAGTTTGACTATGAACCGCTGGCTCATTTTTCATTTGTGTGTCATTGGTAATTAGCTGCTATTTAAATAAAAAAGGAGAAATTCAAATCAGTTAATGCAGATGTTTAAGACTAAAAGAAGCAATTAAGGGTTGGGATTTTTAACAGGTGAGTGGAAGTGAAGCACAGAAATGTCGCTTGAGACATAACCGCTTCTGCAAAAACAGTTTGCTTCTATTTAACACATCGTGCTGTAACAGAAACCTTTCAAGCACTGTGGCCTTCCAGGACTGAACTTGGGAATCCCTGGGCTAATAGGTGTTTTGTCCTGTACTCTTTTTGAAGTTATTTTTCTCACTAATCTGATTTATAATGAGAATATTTTTGTGTAACAAACACTCATTTAGACAGTGGAGACATATAAGATATACTGACACTTATCCTTTGTATCCTAAAATGTTTCTTACAGACTCTTCATTATGTTTGATGCTCCTGCTCTTTGGAGGACATGTCACTGCCATACACTGAAATGGAATCACAAACAAAATCATTTTCAAAAGTAATTAAATATTAGGATGTCTGAGCTGCTTGATGTTTTCTTTAATATCTGAAATTGCTCTCTGTGATTGCAATCAAATTATTCATCAAGAAATCAATTAAAATTAATTAAACATGCCACACATTTTAATTTTCACATGTGAAGAAATAAAATGATCGAATAGAGGGTGCTTTCAGCAGTCATCAGTCATCCGCATATTCATGTATTACCAAACCTGTTTTATTCTATTCAGGGTTAGGGATAGCTGGATCCTGCCTCAACAATATTTGTCAATCACAGGGCTCTACATGGGACCGATATTGACATTTAATAGCTTTCTCCAAAGTGACATATCAGTCACAGCCAGATAATTCATGAACCTATTCCATTATTTACAGAGTGTTGTGAAAGTACATGAGTTGCGGCTCGTTACGCAAGTTAAGCATGCCAAGCACGTTAAACACCTTAAGCATGGTCAGATAAACTGTATGCCGGTCAGATAAACTGTATGCCATCTCCAATTTTCAGACATGTCTTATAGTCCATGCTAGCAATAAAGCTGTTTCATAACTAGTTTAATTAACACTCCGTTCTGCAATATATAGCTAAGAAAGTTCTATTTCATGTTAACTTACAGGGGGTAAAAGGCTATAACATATTTTAGGTAGCTATAAGAAACTGATATTCTATTATTGAAATTAAGCAAACACTTAAATAAGTTTAACTTTAGCATTACTTTCTAAGATTGGCTCTTGTACTAGGTTTAGACATCACATTAGGATCGGCTGTTGCATCCAAGTCTGTAAGTTCATCACACAAACTGTGTGCAAGCAAATTAGAAACAGCCTGATCCTGGAATCTGGCCAGGTTCAGCTTCATTCTCCTTGTAGGTGGTAGCCTACTGGAACTAAGCTGGATCTTCAGAGTAGCAACAACAAGTATGTGGTCAGAATTCACAAACTGGGTACTTCTGTAGACCCTGCAGTTTCGTAAGAGACTCCAATGTCTGTCCACGAGAATATGAATGATCTCCTTCACTGCACCACCAGTATTGGAGTACCAAGTCCAACGATGATGTTCATGGTGCTGAAACCAGGATCCAGCGATCCTCCACCCCTGACCATTTGCAAAGTCAAGGAACATGGAGCCCCTTTCACCACTGTCGCCAGACAAATGGGAACCGACACAATTCTCATAGCCAGCCCTGCCAGTGCCAGTGGCCGCATTGAAATCACCCACGAGTACCAGTGGCCATGTTGAAATCACCCATGGAGCAGTTGTAACTATAATCTTTACAATACAATGCAATTTGTTTTTTGTCTAGCCCAAAATCACACAAGAATTGCTGCAATGGGCTTTAACAGGCCCTGCCTCTTGACAGCCCCCCAGCTATGACTGTGTAAGAAGACAAGAAAATACTCCCAAAAAAACCCTTGTAGGGAAAAAATGGAAGAAACCTTGGGAAGGGCAGATCAAAGAGAAACCCCTTTCCAGGTAGGTTAGGCGTGCAGTGGGTGTCAAAAAGAAGGGGGTCAATACAATACAGTACAATACACAGAACAGAACAAATCCTCAATGCAGTATAAAAATAAAAATTTTAGAAGTACGGAGCAGAATTTAAGAGTAGATATCACATAATATGATTTGGATTTGTTTAGAGTCCTGGAGATCTCATCCATCAAGCTGCCTCCCCCATTTGGCCATTCCACAGCTGAAATAGCGCTAATCCAATGAAAGGACCACTCTTTCCCAAGATTCCTGCAATCCTCCATCAGGGATAACTTTACCTTAGGCAGGCAAAACAACCTGGTAGGCATTTCAGTACCGAGAAGAGAAACAGAATAGGTGAGGGTTAGTATCCAACTATAACTATCATGTTACTTATGTTTTAGTGCTAATGACTAACAAAAGAGATGCAGTCTGTACAGTTATTCAGCAGCTCTAGTCAGTATATGCTAAACTGAAGTAGTGAGACTTCAGCTGGGATTTAAAAGCTGAGACTGAAGGGGCATCTCTTATAGTAGCTGGCAGACCATTCCAAAGTTTAGGGGCCCTGTAACTAAAAGCCTGACCTCCCACTGTTATTTTTATTAATCCTTGGAATCATAAGCAGACCGGCATCTTGAGATCTTAATGTGCGCTCTGGTTTGTAAGTCATGATAAGTTCAGACAAGTAAGCCGGACCTTGGCCATTTAATGCTGTGTATGTTAAAAAGAGGATTTTGAAATCTGCTCTAAACTTAACCGGGAGCCAGTGTAAGGATTTAAGAACTGGAGTTATGTGTTCATATTTTCTTGTTTTTGTAATAATTCTTGCAGCAGCATTTTGGATTAACTGGAGGCTGTATAAAGAACAGTTTGAACATCCAGTGAACACCACATTGCAGTAGTCAGTCCTACTAGAAATAAATGCATGAATTAATTTCTCAGAATCCTGTTTACTTAGAAAGCACCTTAATTTCCCAACATTTTTAAGATGGAGGAAATATGATTTCGACAACTTTGTAATATGCGCTTTAAATTACATGCTAGAGTCAAAGATAACTCCTAGATTGCGGGCTGATTCAGTAAAATTAATGGTGATTCCAACTGAGTTAAATGATGACAGAATATTGTGATCAGCGTCATTCCCTCCAACAATTGACATCTCTGTTTTATCTGTGTTTAAAGACAAGTATTTCTCATCCATCCACTCCTTTAATTCACTAACACAACTAATTAAAGACAACATTGGAGAAATTTCATTTGATCTAAATCAAGAGTTCCCAAACTTTTTCCCCTTTACCAAAAACTTTTAAAACCATCGACCTCCTAGTTATTTACTTTACTTACTCAAATTAATAAATTTGTACAGTACCCGAAATTAAATAATTCACTAGATATCAAACTTTTCATTTTAATCACTTATAATTAATGATTGAAAAAGATAAAAGGACTACGGAATATGGCATTATCTTGTGCAACATTTAATATCGAAACCTGCACTAACGAAAATTAAAGCAAAAAAATATGAGCAGAGGTTTTTTTACATTTTTGACATTTATGAAATAAATATGTAAATTCAAAATAAGTACAAATAGTTCAAGCTGTACTGTCTGCATTTCTTTTTTGGTTCAGTCATATTATTATCTGAAGGAATAAAAACTTTTATTAACAAACAATTTCGACAGCCCCTGTGATAAAAAAAAGCAATAAAGTATGTACTTACTTGGAACAGAAGATTTTTGTTCAAACTCGAATAAATAAACTGTGTCCTCTGATTATCTTTTTTGTAGTACTGCTCCACAAAAAATAATGATATTCAAAGTTCAAATCACAAATAAGTACATGTCACATCAAACAAACCAATTTATGATGTTTTATGAAAGCATGATCATACAAGACTGATAGATTCTGCTAATTTCGAATATCCTTCGGCTCGTCCCACCACGAGCAAGTGCGAACATGCAACGGTTTTTCATGTCTGCACTTGCTTTGATACATTAGATAAGACAATGCACAGGCATGTTTGTGCTATATGTATTTTCATGCATTCTTACGTGTGACTCTTTTAATGACACATTTTACCTTTTCGTTCACAAGTTAGGGGGTCTATTTTTGCTGTCATCGACCCCCACATTTTTTATTGAAACTATTGACCCCTAGGAAGTTCAAATCGACCACTTTGTTAACTCTTGATCTAAGTGAAAGGTATAACTGGGTGTCATCTGCATACGAGTGTAAATTAACATTATTTTTCCTAATGATAGATCCTAGTGGACAGTGGACTTTAGTGGACTAGTGTGATCAAGTGTTGCTTTCCAGCTGACTCATAATGCTGTAGCCATTTGTGACCCAGTATTGAAATGTGTAGATTTGCAAAATGAATGACTAAAATTAAAATTCTGATTTTTCAGGTGCACCTATGTTCTTCAGAAAGAGAGAATTGTGAAGAAACTGAACCCAATAATAAAGTAAACCGTTGTCACCTCTGTCCACCAGGTACAATTTTAGTGATTTTTACCAGTTCAGATTGGATGTTAATTATAACAGTCTCTGCAGGACACGTTTATTATAATAAAAATGATTGTGTTAGTGTGTTTTCACTTTGATCTTAACTTGATTCTACTACAATATAACTATTGTATACTGAATTCTACTACTTTTTTTTTCAGGTACCTTTGTATATAAACATTGTAATAACACTGTAGACAGAGAGTGTCACACCTGTCCACAGGGCACATATACTAGTGTGTACAACAATGTTACACAGTGCCTGAGGTGCTCACGTTGTAAAGCAGGTACTGTATGTACATTTTCTCAAAAAATGTTTTGGTGTTTTATCTCTGAGCAAAGTTGCTTTAGTGAAAATATTAAAGCCTTTAAAATCATCTTAAGAACCAAATGGTATGTAATTTTTCAGATTGGAAGTAACATTTACTTCATTTTTCTTGTTGGAATGAGTTCAGCACAGATTAAGCCACCTGCACTAACTATCAGATAACCTCAGTGTTACCTTGTCTGTGAATGTCTTTAGTCTTTAGTAATCAGATTTCTACCAATGTGATGTGGAGGTGAATTGGTTAGTCTGTTTGCCACATGTTCTCGTCATATCCATGTGGAATTTTACCTATATCCAAAGACAGGCTTGTTATGATGTTTAGACCTGCATAAGGAGTTGGTGATATACCGCTTGATCCAGTATACTGAATTGAATTCTTGTTTCAGTATAGATTTTGAAGAAACTGTTTTACTAGTTTGCTAAAAATTAGTCCAAAACTTGCAAACACATGTAAATGTTAAACATGCAATGTGCAAATCTATATATAAAAAACAAAGGGGAAGTGTGATTTTCTGTTTATGAAGAAATGTCTTAAAGGTAGTATCTTTATGTATAGACCTATAAGCGAAGTGTGTGCAGTAAGTTAACCATATCTTTAAAGATTATTGTGTGGTTAAACCTAATTGGTGATTCGCTGCAAGCAATAAACTTGGACAGGAAAAAACCATGTCATCGTGCTCTGTTTTTTTGGCAGCAGCAGATACGGTGTTAGCGAGCTAGAGAGTGGGTGAGAATCTGTGCTTTTTTTAGTTCAAGAGAGGTTAATCCCTCCTATTTAAGCATTAACACGTGTTCTAACAGTTAAGAGGTGTTCCTGTTTGCACAATTAATCAGTAGGACATTTGTTATTTATTAAAAAATACATTTAAGTTTGTAAAGTATGTATTAAATATTGTATACATTATATCAATATTTACTGAAAAGTAATAATGTGATACAGATTTTTGGACATACCACCCACTCCTAACTGGTATGTTATGAATAACAGTGTGCGAGTATATAATAGTATCCTATTGCATTCCTTTCATGTTTATTCCTTTCTTATACTCAATACAGTTGGAATAGTTTGTGGCCCTCTGCAGTCATGAAAAGATAAAAAAGGTGCTTTAAAAAATATAGGTTTAGATGATAGAATATTTATTAGAAATCTGACATTAATCTCTTTTTGTTACCAAAGGCTTAGTGGTAGCTGTGAACTGTTCAGTGCACAGCGATACTGTATGTGAATGTGCAGAAGGCAAAATCTGTCGTGGAAATAGATGTTCATCCTGCAGGGATCACCAGCAGTGCCCAAGTGGAACATTCATTTCAAAACCAGGTGATGCTATCTTAACTTTTTTTTTTAATTTGTATAATCATTGAAATCATAATTTTAAAATTAAGAAAAGGTGTTTAATTTTATTTATGTACACAGTGCGAGGTTAAGTGATAGTTATAATGTTCTTTTTTCAGTTTTATTTTAATTAAAGAACAAAATGCATAATACAATTTAATAATAATTGTAGCTGCTGGTGATTAAGGAAGAATCAAGCATGGGTCAAACGCATGCCAAAAGAAATCTCTCAGTCCAAAAGTTCATTTTAAAAGATTTAGTGAAAATTCAAAGCAAACAGTCCACACAAGAATAAAGAAAAAAGGTTGTGACACATGTAGAATAAAAGGCAAAAAAAAAAATGGGAAAAATGTTTCTTCTATAAACTTCAGTTGTTTCTATACTTAAAGATACTTTACTTCCCCTTCAGTATGCTCTAAACGTACAGCACTGCTTGTTCTATAGAGCATGTTACATTCATACTATTAGACACATTAAGGCAGGTATGTCAAACTCACTACCATTGGTGGGCCGCTTCGACTGCCATACGTGCGTCAGCGGGCCACACTGTAACAAATACTGTTATACAAAGTTACTGTAGCTTGGAGTTTGTGGGGTGATTATGGGTGGATTCGTAGGGCAGTTTTATGCACAATTTATATTATATTTCTATTATTATTATGTTATAATTTAGTAATAGAAATTATACAGCTTACCATAATGCAGAATCAGTGAGAGCCCTGAGTTGTTTTCCTGCAACCAGACGATCCCATCTGGGGACGATGGAAGACAGTGACATGCAAAATGTGTTGCTTATGTTCAGTCTACTCCGTAATCTCGTTTTGGCTGCTGTCACTGCAGAAAACGTACATCACAAAGATAGGATGTTGGAAACGGAAGCAACTTCAATAGCTTCTTTCGTGTTATTTTATTCTTCTCCTGTCTACAAGTTATGCTGACGAGAATTTTTCTCAGCATTTCCTTGCGATAATACACTTTCAGGGTGAGAATGATGCCCAAATCCAGTGGCTGAAGCACTGCCGTGCAGTTGGGTGGGAGGAATTCAACGCAAACATTATCTAAATGAGGAAGCATGTTGTGGGCAGCACAGTTAAGCCAAATCATCTTTTTATTTTTCTTCATATTGTGAGGTTTCTGAACTCTTTTGGGATCTGGGATCCCCCCACCCAACGGGAACGACACGCTGAAGTGCGTCCTGAAGTGCTATTGCCGCGTCTGTGTGAGATTGTTTGTCCGGGTCCCAAGAGAGTTTAAAAACCTCATATTTTCTTGAAAGAGTGCCACATTAATTGGAAAACGGCTTTTTCTACGTCTTCAAATGCAGCAGTTCGCATATGTTTACAACCTGAGATTTTTCTTCTTTTTTGCATATAACAAAGACATATGCATTGCATTTGTCATTCCAACAGATTGCACATCACAAACATTAACACTGTTATTTTTTTTTCGTGCCTGCCATTTCTATAGAAGTGTGACAATGAGTTAAATTCCGTTGGATGTTTTTCAAATGTTGATGAGCAATAAGGAAAAGGTATCACTGAAAACCACAAAAAACAAAAACAGCAAAAAACAGTACGAGGAAAGTTCGAAGAAAGAACATTTTTTACAATGTTTCTGTTTGGAGATCGTTGTGCAAATGTGCACAACTGAGCTGCGGCCACAGCCAGAAGTAACTGCTCTGTGAATGATTCATTCAAGCATTTCAAGGTCACTTCGTTGTAATGAAAGTATCTGCTGCTGAATGTACTTCGTAGTAACGAGATTTCTGTAGACTCGTGTCATATGGGGAAACTGTCAGAAACATAAAAATACTTCGTTGTAATACTCTCTCACCGTGGTGTCTCCTCTCTCTGCACCGCTGCAAAGCCTCGCCCGCCTAGCGTTCTGAAAAGTGTCCTCAGTGAAGAGGGCAGCCTTTTTACTGTAGCCCTTCACTGAGTGAGTCTCTGTTGCTGGCAGTTCTCTTGCGGCCTGGTAGTGGGCCACGGACTGGAGCCTAGCACTTCAGTTGCGACGTCGCGGCTGCAAGTATACTAGCAGATGATGTTTCCGGTACCGTAATGCCAGGGGATAACGTGCTTTTGTCAGAAGGCAGAAGTAAGAAAAGTAAATAAGTAATGCCGAAGATGCAGAATGATTCAATCACAAACGATAGCAATCATTTTGTACAAGTTTAGTGCTAACTAGGATCTGTCATGCGGGCCGCACAGATTTCTGTTGCGGGCCACATGCGGCCCGGGGCCGCGTGTTTGACATGCCTGCATTAAGGCATTGTTTTAAAACCATGTGCCCTCTATGCCTTACCTTCGGCAAGTCAGGTCACTAGCTGAGACTAACCTATAGTTAGAGAGACAAGAAGTAGTTAGAATATACTAATTGAATTCAACTTGTGGGGGTGTAAGAACCTCCCATAGACTATGCACTGATATATAGGCAAACATTTAATATAACTTAAATAACTAGTAAATGGCTCTTACAATAATAATAATAACTAGCCGAAGCCCGCCGTAGCATACGGCGGTGTAAGAATAGGAACGGAAAACGGTGAGAAAGGAATTCAGTATAACAAAGGCTTAGGAAACCACTGTTGCAGTATGAAGAAAATAGCAAGGAGCGAAACCAATGCCAATGGTCAAGAGAGTACCTTCCTGTAGCAGGCTACGGAAAACATAGACATATATAGATAGACGCCGCATTCACTGTGTTGCCCAGTCGACACGATAAGTCAGCGGGTCCGCCCTGTTGCGAGTGGTAAAAGTGCCATTTAAACTAATACAGGTAGACATGGAAACCGGGTTTTTTGATGAAAAAACAACGTTTTAAACAGTATAGTTTACATACAACAGATTTTGGCGAATTGTTTACATGCAATTATTTATATCCATTTATACACTAATAATAGCAATTATTAAATAATTATTATTATTATTATTATTGTTATTAAATAATTCCTCCTGTTCACTGAGATCCTCATCTGCAGCTGTATTTTCTGTACCACACATCAAACTCTGTGCTATGGGAGCTCGAGTGTCTCTCATAGTGCTCCTCAACTCGGGAATTCTCTTACCTCTCATATACATCAGCTCGATTCAATAACACATTTTAAAACTACCCTCAAAACTTATCTTTTCAAACTGGCATACCAATTGTGAATTGTGCACTGTTACTGCCAGTTATCTTTGTTTGTTTGCTAATTATTGCTGTTTGATTGAGAGCGACAGTGGACGCGGAAGTAGGATTAGAGATGGTGGGCGGGGTTCTGTCATGCGTATCCCATGGTCTTAGAGTTGGTGGGCGGGGCTCTGTGAGTTGGCAGGCGTGGCTCTCTGTCTTGCGTGCGCTCTCTGTCTTGCTTGCGCTCACTGTCTTGTGTTCACTGTCTTATTTTCCCTTAGTGAATTATATATGTAGACTAGCAAAATACCCGCGCTTTGCTGCGGAGAAGTAGTGTGTTAAAGAAGTAATGAAAAAGAAAAGGAAACATTTTAAAAATAACATAACATGATTGTCAATGTAATTGCTTTGTCACTGTTATGAATGTTGCTTTCATCAAGGATTTGATTATCATTATTTCTTTCAATCAGGTTCGTATTTGGAGGACGTGTTGTGTTCAAGTTACATTCCGTGTTTGTCAACCGTTGTAAAGATAGCAGGTTTCATTCATCGAAGTGTTCACTACCCAAATTGCTACTCGTGAATCTAAGATGTTTAACAGGCATTCCCGGTATTAACTTGTGGATTTGCCTGCGAATATTTAGCGGCAACGTGTCTATGAACTTGTGGAATCACCTGCGAGTATTTAGCAATAGCTTCTCTATGAAGTTGTGGATTTGCCTGCGAGTATTTAGCGGCAGTGTCTCTATTAAGTTGTGGATATGCCTGGGAATATTTAGCGACAGCATGTCTATTAACTTGTGGATTTTTCTGCGAGTATTTAGCGGCAGCGTCACAAAGTTGTTTTCATCTAGCTGCATCAGAAAATGTACCACAACATCTGACACGCCTCCTTTTTACTGTTTTCTCACAGCTTGGATTGCTGCTGTCATAATCGGTTTGAGTTTCATGGTTTGTTTCAATTACGTTAGTATTTGCAGGACTTGTGTTGAAGTGACATTCGACATCTGTCAAGCGTTGTAAGCATACAACCGGCTTCATCGATAACTTCGCATCCAGCTTTGAGAGTTTAAACATTCATAAATATCAAAGTGTCCACTACTGAAATCGTCACCTGTGAATCTAAGATGTTTAAGAGGCATTGGCGGTTGTCCAAAGGTGTAAAATATTTGGCCATTTCGGTACACTTGAAAGCGACAACCGAACAATTCAGCGGCAGCCATCAACATGCAGAAGCATAGGTGAAGGGCTTAAGCATTTCACTCTTATAATGCCCCTGTGTAGTATAATTATCTCCTGTACCGTCATCAGTCCACACCTTGAACCTGTCCTAGTCATTCAATACATAAGACACAATGTTCCTCAGGATATCAAGATTGAGCCTGATATGGCCGTGCAATATGTAACACAGAGAATGGAAAAGGCAGGCGGCATCTCTGGGCATGGAAACCACTTGGTAAGTGACAGTTCTTTGATCGATGGTGATCACCTCGATAGACATCTCACCACCCAAATCGCTACTCATGAATCTAAGATGTTTAACAGGCATTCCCGGTATTAACTTGTGGATTTGCCTGCGAATATTTAGCGGTAGCATGTCTATGAATTTATGGAATTGCCTGCAAGGATTTAGCGACAGAGTCTCTATGAACTTGTGGATTAGCCCGCGAGTATTTAGCGGCAGCGTCACTATTAACTTCTGGATTTGCCTGCGAGTATTTAGCGACAGTGTGTTTATTAACTTGTGGATTTTTCTGCGAGTATTTGGGGGCCACGTTACGAAGTTGTTTCCATCTAGCTGCATCAAAAAATGTATCACGATGTCTGACACGCCTCCTTTTTACTGTTTTCTCACAGCTTGGATTGCTGCTGACGGACGGCCTTATATGGGCAGGCAGTCAATTACGTGGGAAGCGTGGGGATGGGGGACGCAATATAGGCAGGCAGCCAACTACGTGGGAGGCGTGGTGATTGGGGACGCAACTCTGCAGCACAATGCGACCGAGCTGCAGGCTATGGATGTATACATGTACGTAAGTAGGATTCAGTTATGACTGTTACGTGTAGAATTTCGAAATGAAACCTACTTAACTTTTGTAAGTAACCTATAAGGAATGAGCCTGCCAAATTTCAGCCTTCTACCTACACGGGAAGTTGGAGAATTAGTGATGAGTGAGTGAGTGAGTCAATCAGTCAGTCAGTCAGTGAGGGCTTTGCCTTTTATTAGTATAGATAATACATTTTATTTATATGCCATATTTTTTTTTTTTTTTTTTTTTTTTTTACCGTGTCCTGTTCGGCTGTGAAGCAATCAGAATTGATGTCTGAATGCTGGCGACTAGCCTTACAGTTTTTCTCTCAGGTGGAGCGTTACAGCTTCTGCTGACGCCATGCCTGATACCAAAACTTTATTAGAAATATTTTCAGATGTTTTTAAGATTCGAACCGGACACGGAGACGAAAATGAAAGAAAAAGAAGAGAGAAAAGGAGGAGATGGAGGTAAAGGGGGAAGGGGGGATTTTCGTATAGAATAAACAATAAATGAACCAGAATCCGCTTCTAGACCTGCAGAAAGAGAGGGGGAAAAAAAAAACCACAAGACAAAAACATTGCTGCATCAGCTACATGAAGATACAGTAATCCCTCGCTATATCGCGCTTCGACTTTCGCGGCTTCACTCTATCGCGGATTTTAAATGTAAGCATATCTAAATATATATCACGGATTTTTCGCTGGTTCGCGGATTTCTGCGGGCAATGGGTCTTTTAATTTATGGTACATGCTTCCTCAGTTTGTTTGCCCAGTTGATTTCATACAAGGGACGCTATTGGCAGATGGCTTAGAAGCTACCCAATCAGAGCATGTATTACATATTAACTAAAACTCCTCAATGCTATAAGATATGCATCCCGCGCGGTGTTTGTTTGCTTGTCTCTGCCTCTATCTCACCTTCTCTGACATTCTTTGCCCCTGACGGAGGGAGTGTGAGCAGAGGTGCTGTTTGCACAGAAGCTGTTTGCTTAAAAGATACTGACGCTCCTCTAAAAAGTGCCGCTTTATTGCGATGCTCGGCATATTTAAAAGCACAAAAGCACACGTATTGATTTTTTGATTGTTTGCTTTAATCTCGCGCTCTCTCTCTGACGTTCTCTGCGCCTGACGGAGGAGATTTGAGCAGAGGGGCTGTTTCAACAGAGGCTGTTTGCTTAGAAGATACTGACGCTCCTCTGAAAAATGCCGCTTTACTTAAAAGCACACGTATTGATTTTTTGATTGTTTGCTTTTCTTTGCGAGCGCGCGCTCTCTCTCTTAAATTCTCTGCTCCTGATGCAGAGACTCATTTGAAGAAAAGATATATTTGCATTCTTTTAATTGTGAGAAAGAACTGTCATCTCTGTCTTGTCATGGAGCACAGTTTAAACTTTTGACTAAAGGGTGTTATTTCATGTCTAGAGGGCTCTAATAATGTTAACAGTGTGGGAGAGTTTATAAGGGCTTAAAATATATAAAAATAACCATACAAACATATGGTTTCTACTTTGCGGATTTTCACCTATCGCGGGGGGGTCTGGAACGCAACCCCCGCGATGGAGGAGGGATTACTGTATATAAAAGTAAAAATGTTTGCTAACAATCACACAGTAATTATTATTAAGGCATTTAGGGCCAACCACAGCCTTAGGTCATGTGCTGAAGATGTCCAAGTCATACCTATGAAAGCACCATGTGAGCACCTGTGTGCGTACGCACGCTTGTATGTGTAAGGTTTCTCTATAGGAGCGTCCAATAGTGAGTGTGAAGGGCCACAGACCTGCCCCCAAAAACGTGCGGAAGATGGAGGGAGTTCCAAGCCCAGAAATCCAGTGGTCACCCCAGAGCGCGGAGACCCCAGGGAGACCGTCACCAGAGAAGCCCCAACCCCCCCTTGAGAGGCGCAGAGGGTCACCCCGGGGGGCCACAACCAGCAGCCGGCAGAGTCCCGGGAGATATCAACGGCTAGGCCCCAGGCCCGCCCGTAGCCGCTCACCCCGGAGCCGGCCGGGCCCGGGACACAAGGGCGACCCACCCCGCCGAGGACCCAACAGAGCCCAGGGACCCAGATCCCACCAGGCAGCCACCGGGAGCAACCAGACAGATATTTTAAAAAAAAAAGTGGCAGGGGGAGGGTAGGCGAAGAAGTTGTAGCATTGCCAGATGTCCCAGGAGAGGGGAGGAGTCCAAAACCCCACCTGACATATACAGTCACACACAAACACAGTCATACACTCCCTCCCTCATGCTCTCACATAAACATACAACCCAAGACTTACAAGGATGTACGCCAGACACCCATTCACACTCCCCATACACACCCTACTAACTCTGGTCCCGGTGCTGCCGTACCGAGGGCACAACCATTCCCGGATGCCAGAGTTAGCCCCGTTCCGCTGGGGTAATAATGAGCAGGCACCCCCATCCAACGCAGAGCAAATCAACCTACCACTCCAGACCACAGGCAGACGGCCAGCTCCCACTCCTAGCCTCCAGCCCCGGGCAGCTAACTGAGAACAGAGGTGTAATAAGACCTCTAGTCTCCCTCCGCCGGCTCCAATGTAATGTTAATGTGTGTTGATAAGGTGCATTTTGTGGTTGGGGTGGCGCAGGCAGCGCTGGCATCATGTGGCCTACACCAGCTGATGCCAACACACAGCCCCACTTACCCCCCAATACCCTCTGTGACTAGGTGCAGTTTAAAATTGGAAGTGGGCACTGGCACTTGGAGTGAGGCTGAAATTTCCCCCACCGGATGCCGTTGAGTGTGCTCACTCCCAAGGCCCTAAGTGTGCATCTGTGTGAAATGTTGTTTGTGGAAGTGTTTAATGTGCAAATAAAATTGGGGGGTAGGCTGCCACAGGACTGCGGAAATGGGATCCATACCCGCACCCCCTGACTTACCCACACCCCAAGGCCCTATGTGCATGTTTGTGCGATGATGTGAAGGAGCAGGAGGAGGGAAATGTCTGAGGATGGGGAGGAACGGCTGAGGGGCCTGAGCCCTCCAGGGAGCCAGCTCCCCTACTGGCCCCAATAGGCATCTCCGCTCCCAAAATCCACCCGGGGCATGGAGGCCCCAGCCCATCTAGCCACGGCCCAAAGCAGCAGCATCACAGAGCCCCATGGAGTCCGAGGCCACCAACCCACACCACCCCAGCAGAATATTTACTCCCATCCCCACATTTACTCAACATTCAGACTAAGTAAGACATAAGACACCCAGGTAAAGTTGGATCCCCCCCCTCTCGGACATCCCCCTCCCCCATGGCGGAGCCAGGACCCGGCACCGCCGCATGTTCCGGCCCTCTTCCGGGCAGCGTACATGTCAGGACCCAATCCCCAAGGCCCCACTCAGACCCCCATCCGGGGACGGCCGCCCCCATACCCCAAGCCACCAGGCCCCCACCCAGACCCACCCAGGGGTGATGCAGCCACCAGGCAGCGACCCGCAGCCACCGTCAAGACCCCCCAAGGCCCCACACACAACTACCAGAAGTCCACCCCCCGAGGCAACCCAAGCACCACCAGAGTGGGGCAGCAGCCCCCCAGCCCAAGACCCCCCT
>JANRMT010062805.1:442007-457321 GCA_026402145.1 Polypterus bichir lapradei
ATAGATAGATATGACAACAACACTCATATCAATGACAAAACAATTACATTAACAATCATGTTACATTATTTTTAAAATATTTCCTTTTCTTTTTCATAACTTCTTTAACACACTACTTCTCCGCTGCGAAGCGCGGGTATTCTGCTAGTTTCATATATACCTAAGTCTCTCTTTTGTTTGTCTGTACGGATTTGACATCATAGATCAGAAGGTGCATACTAATTCAGCGTGAGCAAGAACACTCAAGAATAAAACTGAACAAAAAAAAAAAAATCACATCCACTGTCATTCTCTGTCACGCACAACACTCACATCAACGTCCACAGTTTTCCCAGTCTCGTTCGGATCGGAAGGGAGGGGTGTGTATCTGGAAGCTTTAATGTGAATCAGAAGATAAAACTGGGGGGCTGCACTGAATAAGCTCCAGTTTTGTTCTCTCAATTACAATTACGCTCTAAATCCCCCCCCCCCATCTCTCCTGATCTGACTGTAAGTAACAGAGCCAGCGTAAATTCACACTATGGCGGTTAATGTATGGTGATCGTGACTGAGAGAATAAAAGTGAAAAAACAAAGGTAACTTTTACAAGTACAGTACTATAAATGTACACGATCTGTTACCGACACAAACCAAATGTATGTGTGTACTGTATAATATTAACAATAAGAGCAGCTCACTACTGAAAACAGTAAATATAGGAGACAGTCAGGATCGAACCAGGGACTCTTGAATACAAGTTGGCAAATCTTACCGCTACGCTACGGAAGCTGTTGTATTGTCCTTGAACCTTTTGTGAAAGTGTTTATTTGATCTTTGGACTTCAGGCTTCACACATTCTATAGTTTATGCCTACATTTTGTAACATTTATTACTAAAATATGAAAATGTTTCTGTTTTAACAATGTGTTTACACAGATTACTGTAAAAACAGAACACACATGAAATGCTTGTGTTCCAAATAATCTACTATGTCCACTCTAAAACTCCAGCAGGAGAATTTTGTGAACTTTCTGTGACGGTAGGGAGATGGAATAGCCGGCTGCTTGTTGCTTGTCTTAATCGGCACATTTACAAGTCAAAAGACGCTGACGGAGAGGTGCGAACGATTTAAGGTGGGCCGGATTTACGAGTTTTCTCGTAGGCTCTGGTAATTCTAGTGTTAAACACTGTTTCGTCAAATTTAGAAAAAGTCAAGAATACTCTTGATGAATAATATACTTTTATTTAGTTTTATCTTAAATTCAAAAACTATATCCATTTTTTGTAACACATGATGAAGTAAGGACGTTGGATCTGAAATCCAAATAAGAGTGTTTCTATGATGATCACCATTTCTAAAATGTCAAAGTGTTAGCTCTGTTGTATAAATCAATGGCGGGTGATTTGATTGCAATAGTGAAAAGATGATGTAAAAGACAGCAACCTTGCCTAGTACCAGAACTTAAAGAAAATCACCTGTGTTCATACTATTTGTATATTGTGGCTTCAAGACTGGAATTAAACAATTTTATTCAACCAAATCTGAATTTGTCTAGTCTGGCAAATAATCTCATTCATGCATTAATTTCAGTTTTTTGAAAGAGTAATAGGTTCTTAATCATAAACCTTTATAATACCATGTATTATTACCTTTATACTTTTATTTACTTTTAGAACATACAAAAAAGGAATATACAACTGACACTTCACATTATTTACTTGTAACATTTAATGCTATTCCACCACAAATAAAAACTGTTTTGGGTCACTTCAATGTTTATAATATTAAAATTTCTGTTACCTATATCCACTCAATTATTCACAAAGAAGAATTATTTAGAATTTTACCTAGCCCGACAAAAAGGGCACTGGCTTTTGTTGTAGTTGTACAGGTGCCGTCTGACTGTTTTATGCATTTCGAAGCATTACCGCTTTTCTGTATACAGCTGTCAAGTAAAAAAATAAATAAATAAATATATGCTATAATCAAAATGATTAAAATGTGCAGCAAACTAGACGTGATACAATTTTAATATGTTTAACTGCCGGAATTTAATGGACAAACAATGCATTATATGAGGATAACTTTTACACTCTCAGATCTTCAATATTGTTTTCTTGAAGGAAACCCCAATATGCCAATATAATAATTAATTCCACTAACCTAGTTTGATTAAGACAGATGTCACTATCATTCTTGAACTGAACAGGAATGGGTGAACATTCAGGCTCTGTCTTGTTGGTTCCTATATAAACCAGACAAGGAAAACAAAGTGAATAAATTAGGGAGAGATGTCCACATGAAAAAACACCAAATTATCTTTCTTATACCAAGATGTACATGTTTCTGAGACAGCTGGTATATAATGAAATTTCAATACACTAGACAATAGCAAATGGATAGATAACATTATTATTCATAAGATAAATAAACAGATAATTTATAGTAATTCACTGTTGTATTCATCACAAACATTTACATATCACAATGCTGGTAATTTGCTTGACTAATTGCAGTACCACATAGACATACAGTATCTCACAAAAGTGAGTACACCCTTCACATTTTTGTAAATATTTTATTATACCTTTTAACGGGACAACACTGAAGATATGACACTTTGATACAATGCAAAGTAGTCATTGTACATCTTGTATAACAGTGTAAATTTGCTGTCCCCTCAAAATAACTCAACACACAGACATTAATGTCTAAACCGCTGGCAACAAGAGTGAGTACACGCCTAAGTGAAAAATGCCCAAATTGTGCCCAATTAACCATTTTCCCTCCCCAGTGTCATGTGACTCGTTAGTATTACAAGGTCTCAGGTGTGAATGGGGAGCAGGTGTGTTAAATTTGGTGTTATTGCTCTCACACTCTCTCATACTGGTCACTGCAAATTCAACATGGCACCTCATGGCAAAGACCTCTCTGAGGATCTGAAAAAAAGAATTGTTGCTCTACATAAAGATGGCCTAGGCTATAAGAAGATTGCCAACACCCTGAAACTGAGCTGCAGCATGGAGGCCAAGACCATACAGTGGTTTAACAGGACAGGTTCCAATCAGAACAGGCCTCTCCATGGTTGACCAAAGAAGTTGAATGTACATGCTCAGCGTCATATCCAGAGGTTGTCTTTTGAAAATAGATGTATGAGTGCTGCCAGCATTGCTGCAGAGGTTGAAGGGGTGGGGGGGTCAGCCTGGCAGTGCTCAGACCATACGCTGCACACTGCATCAAATTTGTCTGCTTGGCTGTCGTTCCAGAAGGAAGCCTCTTCTAAAGATGATGTACAAGAAAGCCTGCAAACAGTTTGCTGAAGACAAGCAGACTAAGGACATGGATTACTGGAACCATGTCCTGTGGTCTGATGAGACCAAGATAAATTTATTTGGTTCAGATGGTGTCAAGTGTATGTGGCGGAAACCAGGTGAGGAGTACAAAGACAAGTGTGTCTTGGCTACAGTCAAGCATGGTGGTGGAAGTGTCATGGTTTGGGGCTGCATGAGTGCTGCCGGCACTGGGGAGCTACAGTTCATTGAGGGAACCATGAATGCCAACATGTACTGTGACATACCGAAGCAGAGCATGATCCCCTCCCTTCGGAAACTGGGTTGCAGGACAGTATTCCAACATGATAACGACCCCAAACACACCTCCAAGATGACCATTGCCTTGCTAAAGAAACTTAGGGTAAAGGTGCTGGACTGGCCAAGCATGTCTCCAGACCTAAACCCTATTGAGCATCTGTGGGGCATCCTCAAACAGAAGGTGGAGGAGTGCAAGGTCTCTAACATCCACCAGCTCCGTGATGTCATCATGGAGGAGTGGAAGAGGATTCCAGTGGCAACCTGTGAAGCTCTAGTGAACTCCATGCCCAAGAAAGTTAAAGCAGTACTGGAAAATAATGGTGGCCACACAAAATATTGACACTTTGGGCACAATTTGGACATTATTCACTTAGGGGTGTACTCACTTTTGTTGCCAGTGGTTTAGGCATTAATGGCTGTGTGTTGAGTTATTTTGAGGGGACAGCAAATTTACACTGTTATACAAGCTGTACACTGACTACTTTACATTGTATCATAGTGTCATATCTTCAGTGTTGTCACATTAAAAGATATAATAAAATATTTACAAAAATGTGAGGGGTGTACTCACTTTTGTGAGATACTATATTACATTAAAGTAACAATGCCAGTTACATCAGAATCAGAATCCGCTTTATTGGCCAGGTATACTAATGTGTTCTATGAATTTGTGTTGAATGAATTGGTGCAACATACAAGGACAACACAGAATATAAAAAATAAATATAAAAAGATAAAATATGCAGTATACAAGGGCAATAATCAAAATAAAGAGATAAAGTAGGATTAAAATGTGCAGGTAGTGTAAGTGTTCAGGTATACATAAAAACTTAGACCTGATAGTCAGAATAACTGCACATGGAAAAAATGTTTTTAAGTGACATGTTGCTTTAACTTTCACTGCATGAAGGCATTTCCTGGAGTTAAGTCTTTGGAATTGGTAATGCCTTGGCTAAGTCAGATCAGCAATGATCTTTTCAGCCCACTTCCTTACCCTGGACTCATACAGGATTTGAATGTGAGATAAGTTATAGCCTACAACCTTTTCACAGGTACTGATGACGTGTTGCAGTTTGGCCTTAGCCTGAGGCAGCACCAAACCAGACAGTTATAGATGAGATCAGAATGGACTCGATGATGACTGTGTAGAACTGGATCAATATTGATTGAGGGAGATTGAATTTCCTCAGCTGACGTAAAAAGTTTAATAAGTTTGACAGACCAATCACCAGAGGTACAGTCATTTGTATACAGTTAGAAGAATAGTGGGGAAAAGGACACATCACTGTGGTGCCCGACCACACATACTGTTTCCTATCCATACTGCATCCCAATAACAAATTGATCAGGGCAAGTTGAACTGGGAGAGTTTCTTATCTAGAAGCTCTGGGTTGACTGTATTGAAAGCAGAGATAAAGTCTACATACAATATCCTCACATATGCCCCTGGCCTATCAAGGTGTTGGTAAATATAGCTTAGACTTAAATTTGCTGCATCATCCACAGACTGGTTGGCTTTGTATGCAAACTGAAATGGGTCCAGAACATCTTTTGTAGCATTCTTGACACAATTCAAAATAAGGTGTTCAAAGGTCTTCGTTACCACAGAGGGGAAAACTACTGGTCGATAGTCATTCAGGCTGGTGACCTTTGATTTCTTTTGCTACTAGAAAGATGGCGAAGTTCTTGAAGCAAGCAAGAACAGTGCACAGGTCCAAAGATTTGTTGAAAATGTCTGCAAATATTGTAGATAAATGGTCTGCACAGTTTCTGAGTACTCTTCTAACTTCTTAAAGTAGTCGTAATCTTACATCTGAGCTAAGTCTCATAACGAATTGGAATCACATTTAAACATACATTCTTTCTCTTAAAAACTTTCATTGACAAATTTCAAACATGCACAGTTAAGTGGTAATGCATGTGTAATTTCTTTTCAAGTCACCTTAGATAAAGGCTTTTCCTGCTCAGGACTGTTTTCTGCCTTGTGCCTAGTGCTGCTTGGCGACATGCTGCTTCTTCCTCAAGCCCAAAATGCATCAAGCAGGTTTAATACTGTATACAGTATGTATGCAGTTACTTCTGTTATGTCAATGTACAAACAATATAATAGCTATTTAATTGTATGAAACATGAACAATGTCTAAAACAGTACTGGGTATGAAATTACATTTTGAAGTATTAATAAGTATTGTAACAATGAATGCAGAGCAGAATGCCTAAAGCACAGATATGTATGCAAAAAGGCTCTGCTCAGTGCATTTGGAGGAGGTTGGGTTGGGGCAGTCAGAAAACTCACAAGGAAAGGTTTTATGTTCATACTGCCATTGACAGATTGTTTTTCTAACAATTTATCATCCATCTGGTATCTGCTGAATATGTCTTTTCCAGACATTATTTTCAATAATGTTAACTGTGATACTGACATGTACAAGTGTCCACCATAATGTTTGGGACAAATAAACATGTTTACTTGATTTACACTTCTGTTCCATAGTTTAAAATTATAAATTAAACAAATCAGACATGATTAAAGTGCACATTGCAGGCTTTAATTTAAGGGTATTTGCATACATTTCGGTCACACCAGGAAGAAATAACTTTTTCATACATGGCCCCCCTATTCCAGGGCACCATAATGTTTGGTACAAAGCAAAAGCAGGTATATTAAGGCAGTCATATTTTGTACTTTGTTAAATATCCCTTGCATGCAATGACTGCTTGAAGTCTGTGATTCATAGACGTCACCAGCTGCTTAGTATTTTCTCTTTTGATGCTCTGCAAAGCCTCTAATGCAGCCATCTTCAGCTCCTGCTTGTTTCGGGAGCTTGTCCCCTAGATTTTTCTCCTCAGTATATGGGAAGTATGCGCAGATGGATTAAAATTAGGTAATGGCTTGGCCATTCAAGAATTATCCATTTTGTAGCTTTGAACAACTCCTGTGTTGTCTTAGGAGAATGTTTGGAATCATTGTCTTATTGCATGATGAAACACCATACAATGAGTTTGAAGACATTTATTGAAACTCAAGCAGATGTTTCTATACACCTTGGAATTCATTGTGCAGCTGCTATCAGCAGTTATAACATCAATGAAGATAAAAGTGCCTGTAACTTTGGCAGCCATACACGCCTAAGCCATAACACCCCCATCACCATGTTCAAAAGATGAGATGGAATGCTTTGTATCTTGGGCAGTTTCTATTCGTCACCACACTTTGTTCTTGCTGTCCCTCTAATACAGGTTCAATTTTGTCTCATCTGTTCAAAAGACCTTTTTACAGAATTCTGAAGGCTCTTTTAAGTACTTTTTAGCAAACTATTATCTGGCAATCCTGTTTTTGTGGCTAACTAGTGGTTTGCATCTTGCAGAGAGTCCTCTGTATTTCTGTTTATGAAATCACCTGTAGATAATTTTCTCTAGTACATATACATCTGCCTCCTGAAGACTGTTATCTGATCGGTTAGAAAGTCGATTGGAGCTTTTTTTTCTTTACAACACTGAGGAGTCTTCTGACATCGACAGTGGAGGCCTTTCTTGGATTAACTGTCCCTTTGCAATTACTCAGCTCACCAGTGCGTTCTTTCTTATAAATGATATTCTAGACAGTTGATTTTGGTAATCCTAATGATTTAGTGTGGTATAATGGGTCCACAGCTCGTTGAGCAAAGGCCATTTTAAATAAATAATCACCGCACCCGAAGCGGCTTCGTGAGTGGGCGTTGCACCGTAGCAGGCCGCGGGACGATCCGTAATGTGGCCGTTTCTCACCGAGTGCACAGGTGAGGGACTGCCCACATCCGTGATTGCTCCCGTGGCTAATGCTACGGCTGTGTTGGCCCCTCGTCATTTAAAAGAAGCGCGAGTCGGTTAAGGGGGAATGAAAAAAGAACGAGAACAGGAAAAGACGGAGGTTGTAGGGAGCGAGTGAGGAAGCAGGCGGTGCAGGAGAGACAGACACGCGGAGCGTGTGGTGAGCGCACGAACGAGTGCTCATGGGCAGCTGCGAGGAAGCTGGGTGTTAGGCCGACACCCAGGCGTTTGAGTTGATGTTGCTCCCGCTGAGCGACCAGGTAGCGGGAGTGACCAGGTGAAAGCGACGAGCCGCAGAGTGCCGCGGAAAGGCAGCGGAAGTCGGGAGGGTTGGTGGTGGAGTCCCCAATGTGTGCGTCCTGGCCGTTGGTGGACATCAAGTCTTGGGGACTGGGATGAGTGCCAGACCGGAGCCAGGGATCGGGAGGTCTCCAGTCTCGTGTGTGTGAGAGAAGAGGGCAGCTGCAGAGAGCGTCTCTCCTGCTGCAAAGCCCAGTTGGGAGAAGCAGGTGAGACGCTAACAGAAAAGATGCACCGGATTTGTTGTTGTTTTAAAGACTGCTTCCTGAAAGATCATTTTAACCTCTGGTTTTAAGGATTGTTTTTTTTTCTATTTGTTTTTAACCTCCACGTTTTATGGATTATTTATTTAATGAAGACTTGTTTTTGAAAATCACTGCACTATTTATTTGAACACCTGTTTTGTTGACTGTTTTAAATAAAAGCACTGTTTCACTTTTAACCATCCCCTTGCTCAGATGCTCAATTATTACCTTCACTGACTAGCTCATCGGTAACATTACCGATGGTGTTTGGGTTGAAGGGCTCCCGAATAGCAATGGGAGTGTGGAGCCAGAACCCACATCATCACATTTAGCAATGTCTCTAATAGTTGTATTCTTGTTTATCAGCTTCATAATAGCTTCTTTGACTTTGACTTTCATTGGCACAGCTCTTGTCTTCATGTTCATGTTGAACAATGGCAACTACAGACTCCAAAGGTAATCTGTAGGTAGAAGAAAGCCTAAGTATCTTACACCTGCACTAATGAAGCAATGAAACACACCTGAGTAATCATAAATACCTGTGACACCAACTGTCCCAGACATTATGGTATTGTAATTTCTGCATGGTATGACCGTAATATATGTAAGTACCTTTAAATTAAAGCCTATAATATGCACTTTACTCATGTATGAATTTGTTTGATTGTAATTTTAAACTCTGGAGCAGAGTGGTAAATCAAGATAAAAGGTGTCTTGCTGCCAAACATTATGGGGTTACTATACCATTTTTGGAAATACTGGATGAAGTTATTTCAAAACCTAATCATGTTTAAAAAGTATAAAGAATGGACAACACATTTGAACTTGGATGGTTCTTGTTGGAAATGATGACTACAAAAAACCTGATAAATGAATGTAAACCAAGAGCATATTTTGTATGATAAAAAATATATAATAAATAATAATAATAATAATAGAATTTAAAGGTAACAGTAAATGTTTAATGGTCAAGCAAACAAGCACAATGTTCCGGGGGAATGGTTCAATAAACTGGGTGATGCAATGTTCTTTCATGCACTTAGTAACACTTGCTAGTTGGCATGTACAGGGTGAGCCAAAATGAAGTACCACATTTCTCAAAGTCATTGCGTGAGGTAGAGGCAACCGAATGGGTTGGGGTGGGGGTCCTTTGATTGGCGATCCCTTGAAGTTTTCAGTAGGCAACATGCCTTGGTCCGGTACGCACCATGCTTTTGCTGTTGGAAGTGCTCTTCAACAACAACAAATCCATAATCACTATCCAACACGCCTTCTGAACGCACTTCAGAATTCTAACGGTGACATCCCAAATCAGAAAAAAAAATTTTCGGTAGGTGACTAAATTTAGACGGACTGGTACAACATTGAACAGAAAATCTTTAGGCCGTCCTTGGACTGTACGAATGCCTGAAAACATCCAAGCTGTAAGGGCATCAATTTTGCAGTCTCCTAAACGTTCAGTGCACAAACATGCTTCTGCCTTAGCTATTTCCAATACGTCTTTGAGGAGAATTTTGCATGAGGACCTTAATTTCCATCCATAAAAATTATGGTAGTGCAGTAACTCACTGAGAGAGGCTGTGAGAGCCTAGAGAGTTGTGCGCAAACATTCTGCAAACTGTTCATTGAGATACCACCATCATGTGCAGTGACGATGCACATTTCCATTTGAATGGTTGCGTAAATAAGCAAAACTTTTGCTACTAGGCTGAAACCAACCCTCGTGAACTTCATCAGAGACCTCTGCACAGTGAGGGTGTTACAGTTTGGTGCGCCATTGCAGAATTTGGCATTGTAGGCCCTTACTTTTATGAGAAGGGGGAAGCAATGGTCACTATCACTTCTGAACGTTGCAATGAAATTCTAGAGAACTATTTTGTTGCCCCAACTGGAAGAAATGGATGTGGTGCATGTCTGGTTTCAACAGGATGGAGTAACAATTCATACGGCGTGGAGATCCATGCAAGTTTTGCAGGAGATGTTTCCGGGGAAGCTGATCACCCTGCACAACAATGTCAGGTGGTCTTCACGTTCGCCTGATCTTGCTCTGTGCGATTTCTTCTTGTGGGGCTATCTCAAGTCAAAGATGTACACACACCGACCTCAAAACCTTGAAGCCCTCAGGGACACTATTCATCATAAAATCGCCGCTGTTTCCCTTGAAATGGCAGAACGATTCATACGAGCGTCTTGAAGAATGTATTGCTAATGATGGCCACTACCTTGAAAACATCATATTTAAAACACAGGGAAAAAAGTCTATTTTGTATACCCTTGCTTGTGTTGTAATGAAATTTATTTTATCTTGTAGCGTTTCTGTAGAATAAACATTTGAAATGTGGTGCTTCTTTTTGGCTCACTCTGTATATAGTTTTCATAACAGAATAATAGCATAATTCAAGACATACTGAAGAACAAGGATATAATGGACAAACACTTTTATTTTAGGCTGGTTGTGCTCTATGCTAAATCATCTCATGTCTTTTAATCAAACAGAGTCAGCACTGTTATGCAAATTCAATTGTTATACAATAGACTTCTGCCCTTATTTCTCTAATCATTCTGACCATACTGTAACAGACTGATTTGATGGATGGACTCTACTCAGAATGGTGTTGTAGGAGTAAATAAATGACAAGGATGGACGTTATTCTCCTGCCTGATTACTGACTTAAAAATATTTTTTTATCAAACTTGTCCTGGTAGAGGATAAGTTTGTTTCTTTAATTAATATGTTTGAAATCTACCATAATATTCTGGTAGATTATTAATTTTTCGGTTGATTACTACAAAATCACCCTTAAGGTTGACTTTTTTATGCATAGTATATTAAAGTTGGTGTCACTGCTATTATTTTTCATAGATTATGTATGCATCATTCTGGCATTCACATGTGTTAAATTATGGAGCTAGGAGTTATGGCTTTTACCTTCCCATTTCACGATGTTTGATACATTTCAAGTTGGAGATCTGAAGATGTACACAGTAAAATATCTAAATAAATACATACATACATACACACAAACATAATCCATTAACACAGCTCACCTCAGTCCTGGTCAATCAGATCAAACCTAGTATACAACTCAGTTTGAAAAGGAAACTCTAACATATACTTGTTTTGCAGTACACTTTTTTTTGATTAACCATCTCTGCTAAAGTTTTCAAAATCTGTGATAACAGTTCAGTAAAATAAATGAGTAACAGGGTTTTTTTCAAATTAAGGGTAGTATTTGACAACAGGATGAAATTCACGGTAATTTATTATTATTATTACCATATATGCTCGCTGATAAGTCCATGTGCAGATACGCCAATAAAAAATTTTAACCAGAATACCCTGGAAAAAGCATGCCCGGCAGATAAGCCAAATGTGAAAATTCAAAATGAAATCTGTTCCAGAAAACATTAGATTACTGATATACATCACATGATAAAAAACAAAGTTCTTCAGAATTTATTGAAAATTCTTGCGAAAATGAAAAAAATCCTCCTCTTCATCATCTAACTTTCCAAAAAGAAGTTCAAAGTCTTTCTTTGTTATATCTTTAGTGTAGATGCCATCATTGTTATCTTCCTCAGTGACATTTGCTCCATTGTTTTCATATATTGCAACATCTTATGTTCAATTCATGGCATTGCTGTTGCCACATTTCAGAAACAAAAACATGACATCAGTTCCATTAAGATATCTTCCCATGCATCATTTTCCCATTTTGCACGTCAAATTACTAAAAATTGTTGTCTCTTCTGCACTTCTAATAACTTTTAGCTTGAAAGCTGCATCATATGACAACCTTTGGTAACTTCCATACATGATTATAGGGCTACCTATTCATAAAATAAATTCATTAATATTTTACTGTATAATTTAATATTTTCTTCTATTAGAAAAGCTGGAGATATATTGACTAACCTGATCAGAAATGTGAATGGTGCAGAGGAAGAAAACTATATAAAGTCCACGGAAATCTCGTAGATCCTGACTCAATTTTTTTGTGTTGCACGAATAAAACTTAATAGTTGTGGAAGACATGGGCATATCAGTAAGAGAATTCATGAAAGTCTGAGAAAATGCTTGATAAAAAAAAATTATATAAATTTAGTATTATAATTTATCATTGGTATTATAATCAATATGGATACACTAAAAAACCATTATTATAATCAATATGGATACACTAAAAAACTGCATACAGTCAGAAAAGAAGAAAAGGTATCATGCGTGTCTGTCATGCGGTGGTGCTTCATTTTTTTTAATTTGAGTTTTCTAATGAGTAATTGCAAACTGTGTGATGTATAGTAGCTTGTGGGACATGTACAGAATGTGATAACTGTTTAGAGTACTATGCATTTTTTTCCCCTTTCCTTTATACACTACCTTTAACGATTTACTTTTGTGCTTGGGGTTAGCGATGTGTTCTACTGTACTGAAGTCAGCTCGCATTTTGCAGGTGTGTATGAACTGTGCATATATACATGCTTGTCTTAGCAGAACATGCTCCAAAGCAGACTTATCTATAGATGTCAGACCACCGGTGGGAATGAACAGATAGGCTATAGAACCTTCTTTTTAAAAGTTATTATTGGTCAAAATTATAACAGATTATTTTGGTGCGCGTGCCCTCTAATTGGCTGGGGTCCTGTAAATGGCTTGTTTCTGCCTTTTTCACTGGATGTGGCCAGGCTGTACACCTGCTCTGTGCAGCCATATAAATGATTTATAGGTGTTCAAAAATTGTATGGGTAGGAGGAATACTAAAGACTTGAAAACCATGCAACTTTATTCAGAATGCAAACAATGCTTGCAATATATCTTAAAAGGGACACTCTCCAAGCACACATTTATTATACATTTCATGAACATAATGACAAAAGATATTTGTCAGTTTTTTTTACACCAGTTATGCCCACTGTGTGTGTATGAGTGAGTTCTGATCTTGACTTACACATGCAATGTGTCTGCATTTTCTTTGCTTTCTCCCCCTCTTTCAAATGAAGCCCTTAACCTGACTGGCGACTTTAAACCAGTGTCTAGTATCTAGTGATTGGGTTGCTTCCTGCCCAGGGCTGATCAATTGTGCTGTCCCTCACATTGAATTGTATGATGCAGGCCACTACAATAAATGATTAACTTAATGACACTACAACATATTTCATTAAAACACAATTAAAGAAATTAGCTTGTATGTGGAAGACAGGAAGCCCTCAAAAATGTCTTTTTCACCTTGTAGTCCTGGGTTTTCAAAGGAACCATTGAACTGTTGCAGCATTTACAACCTCTTTTGTTCCAGGTAAGTACATGACTAAAGTATGCATGGTTTCATGTGACAGGCTGTAATACTTTGTCATACTTTGTAATAGAAAGCAAACATCCATTTTAGCAGTTTCACCTATATGTAAAGTATTTTTGTGCCAGATATGCCTTCCATGTTAGCTCCACTGTTGTCCAGTAAGCATCATTTACAAACTAAACTTCTAGCATTTTTGCAATGTATATAAACTTTTCTGATTTGAGTGAACTTTCCTTTATCCGATATAATGTTTAACATTTTCTTCAATTCCAGTAATGTAAAACACTTATGATATTAAATAATGCATAAAACATTTTTGCAAAACCATTTTTACATTTACATTTTATGGTATCTAATTCAGTGGTACTCATCATGCATGGCCCACTGATAGCAATTGAAAAGCAGATGGTAAAACGAGTGCAATTAGAATAGCTGGGAAAACTATCGCCCAGCACTGACTATCAATTTGCCAGACTCTTGGGTGGAGGGGAGAGTTGTTGCTACACAAGCAACTCAACTTGACATTTAGGCTTGAGGGACCCCCACATGAACCATAAAAACTAACTGCGTTTTGTAAAGTCTCAGCTGTACTGCTACATATTTACATCACATCCCATGCCTGCTTTCTAGACAAAGTTACAATATGGTTTCTCATATTAACATATTTAAAATACCAAAATTCCAAAAATGCACACAAACACAAATACCATTAATGACATTTAAATGACAGAAAATCTAGCACTTTCTTATTTTAACAAGTTATAACATGTATGTATATTATAACATAGTGAGTGGCTTAGTTAACTGATTTAAAGGTTGAATGTTTTGTTTTTTTTAATTCAAAGGGAGAGATATCATATTTTTATTTTTTAACTATTTTGTCACAGTGGTATGTATGAAATGTGACCACCATGATGCTGTTTGTACAAGAGATGCTGTGCTAGATAAACTAGCGAGAGCTATTTGAAAAGTAACCTGGGAAGAAAAGATGTAGTCAAAAGCCAAAAATAATCGAAAACTGAAAGATCAGATGCACCATATTCCATAACCAAATCACAAGACAAAAAACAAAGTACTAGCACCACTCAAATCCAGAAAATCTAAGAAAAAGGATATGTCTAACACAAGAACAAAAGACAAAATAGTTTTTTGGAATCTGTCAACTCAGATAAGAAACTGATCTTTCTAAGCAACTTTAAACTTCAAAGGGCAAATGGTCTGAGGTCATGACTTGCAAAGGCAAACCACTAGAAATACAGGAGCGACCCTAGATATAGGAGTGCAAGATAGCACCAACAATAAGAATCTAAAATGGCAGTGATAATAGTAGAAAAAATTTTAAAAGTCAAATTTAAATGAAAAAACTAATGAAAGAATTATCATCTACAACCTTAAAAGTGCCCAGTTCACAGAATAATACTGGTCAAATCAGATTATACTGAATACCCAAGTAACAAAATTTTCAGAATAAGGAATACTTTCCGTTGGCCTGGACAAACGTTCATACAACATTATGTTAAACAAATGTCATTTTAACAAAATGTAAATTTCAGTATAACAAACATTTTTTCGATCAAAAATAGCCATAGAAGATAATAATGTGATATAAAAAAGACTTGATCCCAACTCCCCCGCACCCCTCCCACCCCCGCATTTGACACTGCTGTTTTAACATACAATAGATGCGCTATAACAGAGGTAAACTCAAATCATGAGTTAACATTCGATCTTGCTCTTACACACAAAGGACGGTGCATGTGCCCAAAACATTAACATTTATATGTTACTTACATAAAAGCCAGATGGAATGTTATTTACCCATTTTACACTCGTCATGATTTGAGTTTACCTCTGTTATAGAACCCTGAAACAGGCTGTCTCTTTCATGTTAGACAAAATAAAGTGACAGTCTGTTGCGAAATTTCGGATGTGGGGCAGTTTTGGTGAGAGTGTTTGTGCAACATCATACACAGAGCTCAGTGCTCCACCAAGCATCTTTGTCGAAAATTGTGTCATGTGCGGATACTGTACTGTTTGAGTTTCATAGTTGTATTATCGTGGTATTTCCCTCTACTTGCCCTTCACCTGTTTCCTC
>JANRMT010062805.1:457331-490539 GCA_026402145.1 Polypterus bichir lapradei
CAAAATATAATGGAAACCAAAATGTACAGATTTTATACACCATAACAATAGTGCTTCTCAAAGTTTCCTTTCAGATGAACAAAAAAAGTGAGAAACAGCATTAGTCTACGCTGAAAGAAAAATTAACAATCCTGGAAAAAGTTGATTCCGGAATAAAGAAAAATGACATGGCGGAAATATTCGGAATCATGCCTTTATCTTCATCTAATGTCTAGTTTTCATTCTGTGTTCATACCTGTATTTCTATTTAAATAAAGGTACATCTAACATCTCACTTTCATTATGTGTTCATACCCGTATTTCTATTTAAAAAAAGTTACACCTAACATCTCATTTTCATTCTCTACTCATACCAGTATTTCTATTTAAAAAAAAAATTACATCTAATGCCTCATCTGGTTTTCATTCTGTATTTTATTCTTAGATATAATTTTTTTATATAGAAATATAACGTCTTATTTTCATTCTTTATTTTCATACTGGTATTTTAATGAAAAAAGTTACATCTAATGTCCCATTTTCATTTAGTATTCATACCTGCATTTCTATTTAAAAAAAGTTATATCTAACATTTCAGTTTTAAATAAAACATTTTTTGCAATTTGAGAATTTCCAGGTTTTCAAGGAAAACACAGGTACTTTACTATGGTATAGAAAAGGCAGATACAATCTCAAGACTTCAAAAAAATTGGATAAATGTTATCTGGCCCTGGTGATTTGTTAGATTTCAGCCAATTTAATCTAAGTAGTACTACTATCTCAACAACTTCCAAATCAATAAATACTGCCTTAGTAGTCCATGTTGCTGCTGCAAGGTTATCCACATCCTCACACTGGAAACCTTCAGAACAATGCAAGTTTAGATTTTGCCATATTGCATTTGCCATTTCACTCTCTGTATATTTTAATTCCCCTTTACAATTTCTAATACACTTCACCTCCTCCTTGACTGTTTTTTTTCCACTACTAAAATAATTAATCTCTTTGGGTCATGTTTTACCTCATTTCCAATATTTCCTCTAAGTGCCGTTTAGCTTCCCTTCCTAATTTTAACATCCTTCCTAATGGTTGTTCTCATGTGCCACATGGTTAGCATTGGAGTTATTCTCTTACACACCTTTTGCAGCTATTTTTTCCTTTGTAATTTCTTTTTCAACTTCTGACATTTATTTTTTTATTTCTTACTTTTTTATTTCTTACTAATACCAAATTTTGGGATGATCCTGTAATGTATTATACATAAAATATTTTTAAACCTGTTCCACTACTCCTCAACTGTTTCTGCACTTAAAAGCTTACCCCAGTTCTTTAATAGATTTTTTCTCATCTGTTCAAAATTTGTACTACCAAAGTTAAACTTAGTTTTAGTCTGCATCTGCACTCTTCCAAAATACTGAGAGTTGTGTTATATTATGTTCTGTTGACACATGTGGTTCAACTACCTCTACACACTGAATTTGATCCTGACTATTACAAAATATTAAATATAGTCTTGCTTCCCCCTGCATTAACGCTTTAACATACTGTGTTAAAAATAATCACTGATTATATTTTAAAAACTTCTGCTCATGTTCTCTATTTGTAAGGTTGACCCTATTAATATTTGGGTAATTGTAGCCCCCCATGACTATAGTATCCCCTTCTAATTTTGCCTTTTTAATATTAGTAAAAAGATTGCAGTCTGCATCGGGTGGTCTATAATATAATCCTAAAATAAGGCTTCTATTATGAACCCTTTCCATTTGAATCCAGATATCCTCACTAAGATGTGGCTCATTGTCCAAATAAAGAAAACGTATTTAATTTCAAATATTATAAATGACAACCCTTCCCCCTTGTTTGATTTTTGTTTATCTTTCCTATAAAATGTATAACCATCTGTTATGCTCATCCCCATGTGACAGTGCGGGTTACCTCCATGCTCCCACTCTTGCTTGGGAGACACTTGAACCCACCACCGTTGATACCATAACTGAGATGAGTCGGGCAGATGAGGACACACACAGCAAGGGGTAGGTACAAAAGTAATAAGTGCTTTTATTTAAAAACAATAAAATCAAACAGTGCTCCAAATTAAAGTGCAGTGCAGTCAAATAAATAATGCATAAAAACTGTCTGTGTCCATGTGATGTTAAAAAGCCATTAAATAAATATATTCCAATAAAAAGATGGTAAAGCAAATCAGAGAAACAGTTCTTTAAAACTCATGAATCCCAATGCTGCCTTCTCCAAGCCAGTGTCACCTTAGTTTACCCCGTACGGGATCTGGCAACCACAGAAACACCCAACTGACAAGCCATCAGCAAGTATGGTGCGCCATACTAAGCCACACACATCTTCTGCCACCTGTTACTCGGCATTTACAAGGGACACTGCATTTCAGGCCGCTCCTGCTCCCTGATGATCACTCAATAGGAGCGCCTATGCCTCAGCCTCAAGCTCCTGCAGCCCTGAGGCTCACTCCCGACCATCTGCCTTCATACACTTCAGCCAGGTTCTCTCTCTCTCCCGATTCGTTATCTCCTCTCTCTCTCTGTTCCGTCCACTTTTCTCTTGTTGCCCAGTCTATTTTTTTTCCATTTTTTTCTTTCTTCCCATTCCCTGCCCAGCAGGCTCCTCTTATACTTGGCTACCTAATTGGATGCAGGTGCGAGAAGCTGCTTCCTCTGCAGTGCCATTGAGGCACCTAACCGATCTTCCCACCTCTGCACACATCAAAGGTGCAGTCAGCCAGTATCTCAATCAACTGCGTGAGCGAAACACACTCTCACTCACCCACTCCCAGTCAGAGCCTGCACCTTTTAGGAGTGCAATTATTTATTTAAAATAAAAATTGACCGCAAGCACTATTCTATATACCACATTTGTTATTTAGCCATGTTTGTTTTATTGTTATAACTAGGGGGCTTACACCCTGCTCGCTTTGGTCATCAACCCTCCTGGCCTATGCTACGTGCCAGCCACTTCGCGTCTCAGCTGCTCATGTTGTGAAGCGGGGCGCCAAACGCACCCCAAGGAGACTCGGTCACTCCTCCGAAACCCCCTCTTAAACTGTGATACAATGGGAAACAAATACATTTTTTTAACCTCCTCTTTGCTTGATCAGCTGCTGGCTTGCTGCTGCTACTGTGCCACGTGATCTGCATCTAGCGCGGCACTTTGAATATTTAAATGCCTGTACAGCAGCTGTCTTTGTCATCTACTCTTTGTCTTTCAATTCCAGTCCTGGGCATGGTTAAATCTCTAGGCACAAAGTCTCATTTCACAGGATGTGAGTTCTTGATATGTTAGTTTACAATTTAAAAACAGAATAAGAATCTGAAAATCTAACATCATCACATTAAAGTTTGATAAATTCTGAAAAGAATGATACCAAACATATATATGTAGCTTTTAAAATAAGCCCAATTTAAAGCGTGACAAAAAAATCACATAAAAACGTCACATAAAATCGTTGAACAATATCGTTGAACTTTTAGGCTTAGGATTTTATATATAGAGTGTAGATATCACAATTATACTCACCCTCTTACAACTATTAACTTTCTTGTTTTATTTCATATACTCCAAGCATTTAAACAAGCAATAATGGCAAAGAGATCTTTTAAATTAAAATTTTAGAAAACAAAGCTGGATTTCAGATATCTGCAAAACACATTTTAGTTCAATATGCATTACACATGACAAAATTCAAACAAAAAATATTTATCTTTCACAAACACCTCATCTAAAATTCTCTACAATGTACCCAGGACAAGATCCTACCTGTAAGCAATGTCAATAAGCACCTTCATTATTAGGTTACATATTTTGGGAAAGTTCTATGCATGTCAGATAGCCTAGATCTAAAATTTGCTCCTAATGCTTTAACATAAGTATTTGGATTAATGCCAGATGGTATAACATTATTGCATGAAAAAGCTGTTCTGACAACCTACAGTGCACTTCTTATGCAAAGACTGATTCTGCTGAACTGGAAGAATTTTAGTCTATCTTATATAATTCAATGGGAAAGTGAGGTTCTATACTGAAATTGGAAAAATGAAATTCTCTTTACAGGTATAATTTCAGAAATTTTTCAGAATTTGACAAGAATCCATTACTATACTTGTAAAGTAAGCACAGTAAGCCTCTGCTGAATCTTTTCATTTTATTTGATGTTTTAGATTATTTGAAGAACCACTTTAGGTTGGGAAGTCTTGTCACACAACTCAAGGACTTGGTGGTGGTGGGTGTGTTCACATTCCTAGATTTGAATGTCTTTAGAAAAAAATATTTTTATTTTTTTATTTTAAATATGCCATATAAATAAAATGTATTATCTATTTTTTTATTTTAAATATGCCAGCAGGCACAGCATTACGAGGGGGGAGCATGCTGGGAGAGAGAAGTGCTGGCTAGGAAAATCATGGATTCTCTGCAGCGTTTGACGCAGATGGCAGATCGTTAGCAAACATTCTAAACAACTAAGACACATTTACGCCAAATTTATTTACTGGCAACGCAAGCAATCCGGTAAGTATAACTCACACAACCTGGAGGTAAGTGAAGAAAATTTGGAAAGTCTACAAAATTATATTGATCAAGTTTTTGAGTCTGTTGTCATGGGGCCTAAAAAAGCAGCAGCTAACACGGAAACACCTGCTACCAAGAGAAGCCGTCCTCAGGATTCCCCCGAGGCGACCTCATCTCCCCGCAAGGATATATTAGAATTATTAGATTCTATAGATAAAAGGCTTTTGGGATTTGAGGGACGACTCCACCTGCTCGAGGTTCTACACCAGGAGTTCCAGAACCTCCGACAATCTCTGGAATTCAGCCAGGATCAGGTGGAGCGGCTTGCTGCTGAAAACGCGTCTCTGCGGGAGACTGTGTCTTCCTTGACAGAGGGAATGACACGGATCTCCCAGGACAACGGTTTTGGATCTTCAGGCCTGCAGCATGAGAGACAATCTGGTGTTCGCAGGCCTGCTGGAGCAGACGGGAGGACAACCGGAGGATTGCGAACAAACAATCAAGAACTTTCTCCAGACCCACATGAAGATACCCGAAGAAACGGTAAAAAACATCACCTTTCACCGGGTTTATCGCCTTGGAGCCAAGAGAGCAGACAGCAGAAGATCTCGTCCCATCGTGGCCAAATTTGAGCATTTTAAACAAAAGGATTTTGTTAAGAGCCGCGGGAAGGAGCTCAAAGGAAAAGATTTCAGCGTGAATGATCAATTTCCTAAAGAAATTTTGGATCGCCGCAGAGTTCTGTTCCCACTGCGTAAAAAATTTATCCAAGAAGGGAGCCGTGCTGTCATTTCTGTGGACAAGCTCTACGTCAATAACAGGCTGTACAAGGAGCAAGGAGTGACAGACTGGCTTTATTAGCCCAACATCAGGTCACAAGTTTATTATTCTTATCGGGATTCACTGGGTATGAGCATGTCAGGATAAATAGCTGCTATATCCGTGTTTAGATGATGGGATCACCTGTTCTCTCACCACCCCACACCTCTAGCACCTTTTCTTTTTACTTCTTTTTTTCTTTTTTTAACCTTTATCACTCTTTCCTTTCCTTCTTTTACCTGCTTCTGGAACTTTACATCCACATGACACAATCACACAACTTTCCTACACTGCGTCAGCACACACACAATGCACACATACGAACACTGGATTATAATTATTACATTTTATCATACAATCACAAACACTCTTGGTTCTGTCTTATTATTATTATTGCCTGATTATTATCAGCATTAGTATTATTATTATCAGCATTATTATTATTATTATCATCAGCACTATTATTATCATCAGCATTATTATTATTATTAGCATTATTATTATTATTATCATCTTATTATTATTTTCAGCATTAATATTATTATTATTATTTTCAGCATTAATATTATTATTATTATCAGCATTAATAATATTATTATTGTTATTAGCATTATTATACATATATATATTTTTTTATTTATTTACTTATTTATTGCTTTATTTTTTCAGATTAAATTATACATTTATTTACTTAATTTATTCACATGAAGGCACCATACATTAGCTACTCACACACATAACTATGGGTACACTAAGGTTTGTCAGTTGGAATGTTCACGGAACTGGCTCTAGAGAGAAGAGATTAAAGATTTTTGATCAGCTTAAAAGAATGCAGGCAGATGTTGTCTTATTACAAGAGACTCATAGGTCTGCCACAGTTGCAGATGAACTTAAAACATCTGAGTTTCCCAGACTGTTCTCTGCCCCCTATAACTCTAGACAAAGAGGTGTAGCTATTTTAATACACAAAAATACCAATTTCACAGTATTGGACATAGTCTCAGATCCAGATGGTAGATTTATAATACTAAAACTATCTATACAAAATCAAAGCTTATGTATTGTTAGCATATACTGTCCAAACATAGATGACCCCGCATTCTTTCATAATTTTTTCTCTGTACTCTCCGAACACTTGGACTGTCCACTTATACTTGCGGGAGATTTTAATTTTTGGATGGATTATTCTTCAGACAGGCTCAGTACAGCTGGGACTCAGCGCAATTGGCATTCCACTAATATAGTCAAACAGTATATGAGTGATTATGGGCTTTGTGATGCATGGCAATCTTTTTATCCCAGCCGTAGAGAGTATACTTTTTTCTCACACATTCATCACTCTCACTCACGTTTGGACTATTTTCTAGTCAGCAGCTCATTATTGGCTGACATTTCAGACACTGAGATACACCCTATAGTTGTCAGCGATCATGCTCCAATTTCTTTAACTCTGTTAAATAAGAAAACAATCCCATCAAGTAAAAACTGGAGGTTTAATACGTCACTGCTTAGAGACGAAGGTTTTGTGGAATATTATAAAAAAGAGTGGGCTTTATATTTAGAACACAATGTCCTGCCTGGAACATCAGCATCTGTTCTCTGGGAGGCAGGGAAAGCAGTGATGAGAGGTAAAATAATCTCCTTCTCATCACATAAGAAAAAAATAGAAAACAAACGTATTCAGGAATTAAAAGAAATCATTAAGTCTTTAGAGGCATCCACAGAAGAAGAATTACAAAACAAATTGCGTAAAAGTAAACTAGAACTTAAAGGAATTATTGACAAAAAAATACAATTTTTAGCACAAAGACTACGAATAGAAAACTTTGAACACAGTAATAAATCAGGCAAGTTTTTAGCCAACCAGTTAAAAATAAACAAAGAGAAAACTGCCATATCTGCTGTTAAAGACTCAACTGGGAATATAGTATATGATCCTGAAAGAATAAACAACACTTTCAGAGATTTTTACAAAACCTTGTACTCACCACAGATTAACCCATCAGATAATGAGATCAATGAGTTTCTAGACAGGATAATACTTCCTAAATTATCAGATAGCCAAGCTACAGTCCTGGACTCGCCATTAACATCAGATGAGCTTCAGGAAGCTCTTAACTCCATGCCTAATAGAAAAGCTCCAGGTCCAGATGGGTTTCCAGCAGAATTCTACAAAGAATTCTGGATCATTCTAGCTCCAACATTTTTCAGAATGATGAGTGAAATAGAAGAAAATGGTAGACTACAGCCAAATATGAATTCAGCCAACATTAGTCTCCTGTTAAAACCAGGCAAAGATCCTATATTTCCTACCAGCTATCGCCCCATTTCTCTTATTAATGTTGACCTCAAAATAATTTGTAAAGCCCTTGCAAAAAGATTAGAGAAGGTAACCCCTTTCATAATACACCCAGGCCAAACTGGTTTCATTAAGGGGAGAAATTCATCCACAAATTCACGTAGATTACTTAACTTAATAGACTTTTCTTACAGCAGAAACATGGAAACCAGTATATTATCTCTCGATGCAGAAAAGGCTTTTGACAGAGTTAACTGGAAGTTCTTATTTGCAACTTTACATAAATTTGGTTTTGGAAACTTCTTCATAAACTGGTTAAAAATATTATACAGTTCACCAACAGCATGCGTCAGGACAAATGACCAAACATCAGCTAGCTTCTGTCTTCAGAGGGGGACCAGGCAGGGGTGCCCACTCTCCCCCTCGCTATTTGCTATTTTTATTGAACCACTAGCAGCAGCAATCAGGCAAACTACAGTTATTAAAGGCATAAAGTGTAAGAACATAGAACATAAAATCAGTCTTTATGCAGATGACATGTTACTTTTTCTCCAGAATTCTCAATCCTCTCTCTCCCAAGCAATCTATACTAATAAAAGGCAAAGCCCTCACTCACTCACTGACTGACTCCTCACTAATTCTCCAACTTCCCGTGTAGATAGAAGGCTGAAATTTGGCAGGCTTATTCCTTACAGCTCACTTACAAAAGTTAAGCAGGTTTCATTTCGAAATTCTACACGTAACGGTCATAACGGTCGATAACGGTCGACAACGTCCGCCATGTTGAACTTTCTTATTTATGGCACCATCTTCACGAAATTTGGTAGGCGGCTTCCCTGCGCTAACCGAAACCGATGTATGTACTTATTTCGATAGTATGACGCCACTGTCGGCCGCCATATTGAACTTTCCAACATCACTAATTTTCCAACTTCCCGTGTAGGTAGAAGGCTGACCCCATCTTCACGAAATTTGGTAGGTGGCTTCCCTGCGCTAACCAAAACCGATGTACGTACTTATTTCGGTGGTATGATGCCACTGTCAGCTGCCATATTGAATTTTCCAAACATCACTAATTCTCCAACTTCCCGTGTAGGTAGAAGGCTGAAATTTGGCAGGCTCATTCCTTACAGCTTACTTACAAAAGTTAAGCAGGTTTCATTTCGAAATTCTACGCGTAACGGTCATAACAATCAACAGCGTCCACCATCTTGAACTTTCTTATTCATGGCCCCATCTTCACGAAATTTGGTAGGCGGCTTCCCTGCGTTAACCAAAACCAATGTACGTACTTATTTCGGTGGTGTGACGCCACTGTCAGCTGCCATATTGAACTTTCCAACGTCACTAATTCTCCAACTTCCCGTGTAGGTAGAAGGCTGAAATTTGGTACTTATTTCGGTGATATGATGCCACTGTCGGCCGTCATATTGAACTTTTCAATGGTCTTTGTTACTTATGGGCCCATCTTCAAGAAATTTGGTACACGGGTTCCCAACGCTAACTGAATCCTACTTACGTACATATATACGTCCATAGCCTGCAGCTCAGTCACCGTGTGAGGCGGCGTTGGGTCCCCCATCCCAACGCCTCCCACGTTGTTGGCTGCCTGCCTATATAAGGCCGTCTGTCGCTCCAGTATCTACATTCCCTTCCTTGCTTCGCCACGGTATTCACGTCTCCCTGCTGATAACTACAGCCTTTTTATTTAATCCACGGCTTCTCCGCTGTTTTATTGTTCATTTATTACGATTATAGTTATTGTATAGGTATTTTAGACTTACTTTACATTGTTCAGGTACCCATTTCCTTTATCATTCCAACCGTACCCCCATTAACATGTCTATCGAGGTGATCACCATCGATCAAAGAACTGTCACTTACCAAGTGGTTTACATGCCCAGAGATGGCACCTGCCTTTTCCATTCTATACATATTGCACAGCCATATCAGGCTCACTCTTGATATCCGGAGGAACATTGTGTCTTATGTATTGAATGACTGGGACAGGTTCAAGGTGTGGACTGATGACGGTACAGGAGATAATTATACTACACAGGAGCACTAGAAGAGTGAAATGCTTAAGTGTACCGAAATGGCCAAATATTTTACACCTTTGGACAACCGCCAATGCCTCTTAAACATCTTAGATTCACAGGTGACGATTTCAGTAGTGGACACTTTGATGTTTAGAAATGTTTAAACTCTCAAAAGCTGGATGTGAAGTTATCAATCAAACTGGTTGTATACTTACAATGCTTGACAGATGCCGAATGTCTCTTCAACACAAGTCCTACAAATACTGTCGTAATTGAAACAAACCATGAAACTCAAACCGATTATGACAGCAGCAATCCAAGCTGTGAGATTTGAAACAAGATTACTGTTCACATGGCCAACTGTACGTTGCATGCTCAAGAGTAAGCTCAGCGCACAGCTACAGCTTGGTCATATTACAACTGGAGGGCCGAACTGACAACGTGGCATACAAAGAGATCCTTAACAAATAATTATTGGTATATTTTCCCGCAGTTTAAAAAGGTTTAATTTTCTTCTTAATAAAAATTTTAAGGCAGTACTTCGCCGCTGCGAAGCGCGGGTATTTTGCTAGTTATTAAATAAATGAGCCATAGTAATGAGAAATCTACACTACATACTACTCTGGTAATTTTCAAAGGTTATGAACTAGTTAACAGTTGTAATAAAATGGTGAGTAGTGGCACCTCGATGATAGAATTTTGAATTTTTACAGAAAATTTCAATGCTTAATCAGAATCCATCTGCCTTATATGGACAGCTTCTCCATTTTCATACTGAACTTTCCATTCTTACATACCCAGTGATCAGTAATATTTGCTCCAGAATCATGCCGGTCAGTTGAAGTGACTGGAAGTGGATTCCATTACTTATCATGCTGAATGCATTTGAGCTTTAGTTACAGACATTTTAGCAAAGGGGCTAGTTATTTTTTCCTATCTTAAATGATTATAAATATATTATAAAATATTCTAAAATTGTCCCCTCAGCCTTGACATTGTTAGGTAGTTTTACTAGAAACTTGGAAAAAATGCCATCAATCTTTCTGTATCTACAGTGTTCTTTTCAGAGCCATGAATAGTTATAGTGGGTTCAGGCAGCATAAGACAAAACGCAGTAAACAAACTGTGAACAGGTTGCCATTCAGTTACAGGTCACACTCACTGATATCAAAGCAATTTAGTCTCCAGCTAACCTGGAGAATGTGTAAATTCAAATTGAATATTCAGTATAAAACAGTTTCAGAGTAAAATCCTTATGACAATTACACCATATTATACAGAATATAGCATGCTTTAGTTTAAAGCAGTGTAAAAAGCATCATTACTTTGTGTGTAACCTAATTTTCAGGGCTCAGCATTTTGAAGTTCCATGTTTAATAAGAATTGTATCCCAGTTTCATACATTTTCAATTATTGTATTCATTGAAATGTTATCATTTTTTCACAACTAGCTACAAAGGTAAAAGGACTTACAAGCTAGGAACATTTAAGAATCACTGCCATTATCTTAATAATGCTTTAACTTTTATTACTCACGCTTCAGTGGTTTAACATTTACTAGCTTGTTTAAATTTGTCTTCTACACAAACCATCACTTAGATGTAGTAGCACTTGTTTCCATCTTATCTGGGAGCTGATTATGTACTCCATGTTTATTCCTGATTGTCAACTTGTGTCAAATAAAGGCATCGATTGGAACATTAAGGCTAGAATGTAAACGTGGATTCTTCAGTTCTACTATTGGGTTCCTGAAAAGAGTACAACTACCATTACTATATATATATATATATATATATATATATATATATACATATATATATATATATACATATATATATATATATATATACATACATACTAGCCATGTGCGCCCAACTACGTTGCGCGTGTTAAAGTTGTCTGTGAAGGGCTCCCTTTTTAAACGCGGCTGCCAGTCGTGAACTGGGCCCTTCGTCGCACAGCATTATGATTTTTTATAAGGAAAACAAAATTACAAAAGAAAACCCTTGGACATTGATTCGATAAGAACGGCCTACTCGGAATCACTGTCCGAATAGTAATTATGTGGTGGTGTACGAGCATTTCTGGTTCTGTCCGTTCACAGTCTCGTTTTCACTACGCTATCGTTTCCTATCACGATGTCTTCTCAACTTTTCTCCAATCTCGCAGGTTGCTTTGTGACAATCCAAAGAGTAAGGCAATATACATGGAGCAATGGTTATAAAAGAGGGACACATAGGTATCCAGGCTCTTTAAAGCATAAATAGGGATCACTTCACTGACATATGAGCAAGGCACGGTACAACTGTGAGACGCGCAGCACTCGCCGGCTACAATGTAACAATAATAACTTCCGGAACGTGCTGTTACGTTGTCATTCATTTTACCCACTGTCTTTCTTTCAGTCATATGTTACGTAAGCATGTACCTTTTATCTTCAGCAATCTCATTCTGTAACCAGGCTTCAGGAGCTAACTAGCGTAAAACTGTCCACCACCCTTTCATTATTCCGGCACATTGTTGACATCTGTGAGCAACAACAACGTACTAAACTGGAAGGTGGTCTACGCATGCGTGGAATTTGCGGACAAACAAAGATCAAGATCTAAATGAAGATCTCTTTAGTTAATTTAAAGCACAACAATTTGTTTAGTTTGAATGTCTGTGTTTTGAGGTGTTACTGGAGTACTACAGTCTTCAGTAGTATAAGCCTGGAGGAGATTCTTAATGCAATGCCTATGTTTTAGCTGTCTCTCTACTGCCATCTAGTGCTTTTTCTTCTAATTCATTTGCGGACAAACAAAGATCAAGATCCAAATGAAGATTATATATAGAGATGCCTACTGCACATATATATTACAATATACAGTACAGTGTTATTTATTGTTAATTCATTTATACTGTACTTGAGTCCCAAGTGAGAACTCCCGACACATAATACCATAGTGCTGTCAAGTCAAAGTTAATTTCTTCATAGTGCACATTTATACTTTTAATTTGCGCTTTATTTTTTGTGGATGATCCATGAAAATTGTGAAAGAATACCTGCTTGAAAAGTAGTTTACTCTTCATCATGTTACAGGTGTTAATATTGTTTTTTCTCTTCATAGGCATGACTGTTCATGGTAATGTATATATATACAATGGACCTGTGGTGAACAACAACTGTAGTTCTTCTTTAGCGTCATCTTCAGAAAATGGTTCTCCAGAAACTGGACTGCCGGCAAGACTTTCTGAAATCAGGTTACCCATTCAGGAGGAAAGAACATCTGTGCCTGTACAAGAACAGCCCAATCAGCCACAGCAAGAATTTGGGAAGGAGTCTCATCTTTCCATTGTGGAAAACACAGTGTATTAATTATGCGAAGAAAATGACAAGTTGTACTTTTGTCACTTGTGCAGCAGTATTGGATGACAGTCAAGTCCTGCCTCGTCTAGCATCTGCTAGTACTGGTTTATGTTATGGGATACAGTAATGTTAGAGACACCTATGCTTTAATGATGCTCACTGGTTGTGTTAAAGGTGAAGGAAGACCTATACTGAAGATATGATGATAAAGTCTTTGGTAATGCTATTAAAAATGGAGTACTTTCGAATTCACTTGTTAAGGAGGCTTGTGGTTTCATGGCTTTGGATTTTTATATCTTTATATATCATTTGCTTTCGCAATATATAAGCCTTAAAATTTTAAAGGGAAGCCGCATAACTTGGTGAAGCATAATCATCAAGTATTTTAAAGAGTAAGCTCTAATTAACAACCCCAGGACTGAGGAACTTGTGAAGATGAACAAGACTTGAAGAGAATATGCGGAACACTAAAATCACAAATGCGCTCAGTTTATTACATTTGTCAATGTACATGTTGGTTAAGTATGTGCATTTCATGCTTTTTTATAGAAACACACATCACATGTTTGTTCAAAGTTTGTTACCAATACTTCAAACAGGAACTGAGGTAAATTATGCCGCCAATAATAAAGGCTGTACAACTGAGCAAGAATCACATTAATCATTTTACATTTCAGTGTGTTTATACTCATGTTTGCAATATGGAGGTAATATTACTGATTTTCTTTTTTGTTGTACTGTTATTTATCACTTGAGCTGCCATGATTAGACAGCTAGTTTAATTTTAGCAATTAATTGTTACTTTAGTAAACATGTGCTCATCTGTTACACTGGTCACCGGCTCCAGACCAAACTTAGTCCATTACAAAGGGTATAGGTCAGAGGAAATGGGTTGCTTATGCATGGGCAAGTCTTCAAAAGTTGTACATGTTTTGATAATTCATAGATCCACCTTCAGAAGTTATACACTGGGGTGAGAGTGCACTGACTTAGTGGAAAACATTAGGTTAGTGGTGCCTTTTCTATTTTTATTTACTGCATAGATATCATATATTTAAGGTGTAACTCAGACTTGCCAAAAAGAGAAAAAAAAAGAAAAATTGCCTTTAAAGAAAAAAAAATGATTTGGAGATGTGTGAAAATAATATCATGGCATAGTTTCTACCTCACAACACTTGAATTTGTGATTCCTATCTGGAATGACCACTGTATAAAGTTTTCTTCTTGCAGATATTCTGATTTCCTCCCACAGTCCAAAGACAACAAGTCAGGATAACTGGAAGCATTAAAGAGGCTACACAGCAGGAACGAGTCCTAGGCAGAATGCCGCTCCATCACCCAGGGCCAAAAGGTTTATTACTTATGACCCATGCCTTGCTTCCAGTGATGCTGGGATATGCTCCAGCCCCTGTAACCCTGACAATGTATGCCTTTGTGAATGTACTGGATATACAGTACAATACATTTGTTTCCTTCTGATATTTAGCACAGCAGCAAGGTTAGAGGTATGAAAACATTACTACTAAAGTTGGAGAGGTTATGTGCAAGAAAGACATTGACAATAGCATTTTGTGTTAGAATTAATTCTGCTGTTCATAGAGCTGGGCAGATTATGAAAGATCAGTTTTTGTATTAGGATCTTACAGTAACTAGCACTTTCATACATTTTATTAATGAAAATATATACATATGTTTCAAATGTAAGGTGAATGATTGTTTTAACACAAAAATACAAGAAGACTTTGCTCTTAATTACCAAAAATGTTAACAATAACTGTTTAAAGTTGTCACCATGCTGAGAGATGAGTGAAACTCATGGGTCTTCTAGTTTGTTCAAAAAGTAAGGGATTACTGGTAAAATCAAAGCTTGAAAGATTTGTTGCTGGGAGAAATATTCTGCAAAGATGAGATAGCACTATAAACAAAATAAAGAAGGAAGTGAGAAAAATAATTTTCTCAATAAGCAGTGTTCAATATTGTGAAGTGTCTGTTTCAGTCTTCCAATTACTGATTGTCATTTATGCAAATGGTGTCATTTATGATTCATGTATCCTACCTTGAAAATCAAGCAATGCAGATTTTTTTTTCCTTGCACAGTAAAATCATCTTACAAGAGTAGGAGCCACTACATAAACCTTTTGGTACAGGACTATCATATTTTTGTAACATCTCACTTTTGGATAGAAGTGTGCATGCATACTTGAAGTAGAACATATTTAAGTACAAATGCTAATAGCATATAGCGTGGTTCACTATTTTTACTTGAAAAGAGCAAGCAACTTCTTGTATGGTCCATCTGCCTTGTCTAGTTTGTGTCACAAATCAGTAACAGTTACACACTGGCGTGTTACTGGAACTTCACAAAATCAAGTGGGACAGTGCTAGTGCTGTTTGCAATGTTGAAGTTTACTGTCTGAGTTATAAAGAGTTTTTTTTTTTAGTTCACTTATTTCATCCTCAGTTCCTCCACACCAGCTACAAAGTTCTATGTTTCATAATAAGGTTATGAAAATAAGCAAACAAAACCATTTTTAGGCATCAGGAGTATTTTTTAGAAGTTGCAATGGTTTTCAGAAATTGTAAATGACAAAAGTGAGTTTTCTTTTTTTTTTTTGAAGTTTTTAACAGTTGGAACACCACATGATCTCTAGCTGTGTGTTATTTGCACATTCTCCCAGTGTACACGTGTATTTTCTTTTGGATGCTGCAGTTTTCACCCACATCCCAAAAGCATGCAAGCTATTTAGCAGCCATACATTTACTTAGCGTAGGCTGTACGCAAATGTGACTTGCAGTACTTTTTTTTCAATGCTTTGAGACCCTGTAATTGAATATTGGTTCAGAACTTTGATGGGTAGACTGCTTTTCTCCAGTAATAACTAGCAGCACATAATGTCTGTGTATATATTGCTCCTCTGTGTTGTTTTTGATTTTGAAACTCTATTGGTTGTTAGTGAAGAATATTACCCATTTCATTTGTATTTGTTCTTTTCTGTTTTCTCACGTATAATGGATTTAACAAACATTATTTTTATGCTTGCATGTTTTCCTGTATTTTAAACTAAGGTAATGTATCTGTTGTTTTTGTGGACCTCCTGCTTCCACTTGCTGCATTTCCATTGTCATATCCGTTAACCGATAACAGGATTTCCTGACTTGTTCCCAGTAATGTTTTCAAAGCCTTTGCTTCTTAATTATCACTTGCCTGATGACTGTTACCTATCAGTGACCATGATGCCTTTGTAATTTTAAGTCTTTATTCAGATTTTTGCTTTTTACCACTAGGTTAATTATTTATATTGATGCATTATTTAGTGTGTGGGAAGAAGTATGAAAACAAGTATAGATCAAAAATTCTAGACGTTTAACATTTTATGTTCCATTTTGTGTTACGTTACAAACAGTGCAGTTAATTTTACATGCAGCTGTTTAAATGAGTAATATTAGCTGTTTTGTAAAATAATCTTGTAACAGCCATGCTTCCAAAAAAGTTGTGACACTGTGTAAAATGTAAATAAAACAGAATACAGTGATTTGCAAATTATGTCAACCCTATATTTAATTAAAAATAGCACAATACAATATATCAAATTTTATCTTGTTTTTTGAAAAATATCTGCTCATTTTTAATTTGATGTCAGGAATACATTTCAAAGAAGTTGGAACAGGGGCCCGTTTTCCACTGTGTTGCATTAACTCCTCTTTTAACACTCTGTATGCATTTGGGAACTGGGGTGGCTGATTGCTGAAGTTTTGAAAGTTAAATGTTGCCATATTCTTGCCTGATAGAGGACTTTAGCTGCTTAACAGTTTGGGGTCTCCTTTGTCTTATTTTTCATTCCAAAATATGGCAAATTCTTTCAGTGAATTTCAGTCTTTTCAAGTACGGAGCCATGCTGATGCAATACTGTACATGCAAAATGTGGTTTGAAATTGTTTTGCTGAAATAAACAAGTCCTTCTCTAAAAAAGACATTTTGATGGCAGCATATGTTGCTCCAAAACCTGTGCCTGTATATATTTAGTTCAGCATTAATGGTGTCTCCCCAGATGTTCAAGCTACTCAAGCCATGTACGCTAATGCACCCCCATGTCATCATGGATCCTGGCTGATAACAAGCCAGATGGTCTCTGTCCTTTTTAGCCAGGAGGATGCAGCATCCATAATTTTCAAAAAAATTTCTAATTTTGATTTGTCGAACCACGGGACAGTTTGCAACTTCAGCTCAGTCCATCTTAAATGAGCTTTGTGCCCAGATATCATAGTGGTATTTCTGATCATGCTTATATTTGGTTTCTTCTTTGCATGGTACAGTTTTAACTTGCATTTGTGGATGCAGCATCATACTGTGTCCACAGAGAATATTTTTGGAAGTGTTTCTCAGCCCACTGCAGAATCATGTTCAGTTTTAGTGCCACCTGATATCCTGAAGATTATGGCCATCCAATACTGGCATTCGGTCTTGTCCCTTGCATACAGAAATTTCTCTGGATTCTCTAAATCTTTTAATGATACGGTATTATGTACCATAGATGATGAAATCCCCAAATCCTTTGCAGTTTTACGTGGAGCAACATCGTTATTTTGCCTGTGCAATCTTTCACAGAGTGGTGAACCTCTCCCCATGTTTACTTTTGAGAGACTCTGCCTCTCTGGGATGCTTTTTTTATACCCAGTCATGTTACTGACCTATTGCCAATTAGCCTAATTAGTGATGAAATGTTCCACCAGGTGTTTTTTGATTTTCCACATTCAATGACTTTTCCAGGTTTTTTTTGGCCTACTCCCAACTTTTTTGAAACATGCTCCTGACATCAAATTTAAAATTTCTCACTTTCACCATTTGATATGTTATGTTTGTTCTATTTTAAATTAAATGTGAGTTTAAGTGATTTGCACTGCGGTGGACTGGCACCCTGCCCAGGGTTTGTTTCCTGCCTTGCACCCTGTGTTGGCTGGGATTTGCTCCAGCAGACCTCTGTGACCCTGTAGTTAGGATATAGCGGGTTGGACAATGGATGGATGAATGATTTGCAAATCATTGCATTCTGTTTTTATTTACCTTTTATACAGTGTCCCAACTTTTTTGAAAACTGAGTTCTTTGGGTCATTCTTGTGGCTAAAGTCTATCATATTTTGCAACACCACACTTTTGGCCAGTAGTGTATGTGCATAAGTACAATAAACCTCTTCAATAGTTTAGTATTTTTACTTGAAAAGAAAAAGCAAACCGTTGTATGGCCCATGTGCCTTTTCTATAGTGTGTCACTCAACATAAGATGGTACATAACAGGAATTTCTTCCATCTGTCGCATTTATAACTCCCAAAAAGGCAAATGGGATAGTGCTGTTGGCAATGTTGAAATTTGCTTTCATAATTGTAAACTTTTTTTATTTTACTTCATCATCAGTTGCCTCTACTTAATTAAATGTTTAGGTGTCAAGAGTATTTTTTGCTCCTACTCTGTGTTATGTATTATGTTACAGACAGTGTAGTTAATTTTAAATGTCAGTCAGTCATTTTCTAACCCGCTTAGTCCTGGGCAGGGTCACTGGGGTATGCTGGAGCCTGCCCCAGCTAGCAATGTGCACAAGGGTGAACACACAAAAACACACACCTAGGCCAATTTAGGATCGCCAATGCATCTAGTGATGCCTTTGGACTATGGGACAAAACCAGAACACCCAGAGGTAGCCTAACCCACACAGCCACAAAGAGAACATGCAAATGCAGGCAGGACACTGGATGCAAATCTTGCTGTCCTTACTGTAAGACAGCAACACTATCACTGCTCCACCGTGCTGACTCTAATTTTACATGTATATTTCTAAATTAGTAATATTAGCTGTGCTTAAAATGTATTTTTTTTTTAAGTCTTGATTGAAAATGTGCAATTCATATAAAGAAAAATGTATTTTCTTTTATGTTTACAAAACCTGCTAAATCCAAAGAACCACTTCATAAGGCATTTTGTCCAAAAGATGGGTTAATAGGAATGCCAGGTTTCCAACTGCAGGGCAACTGAAACATGAAAACAAAATAGTGACAATTTTAATTATATTTCTGCAGCCATGAACACAAGTCTCAAAAGTACATTTGACTCAGTTTTTAAGCTCCAATTTACTGTGGTGATGTTCAGACCTCGATTGTATCCCTGAAATAAGTCCTGGCTGATCTACTGTTGATAGATGATGGTGTCGAACTTTGGTATTTCGCCTCCAGTTTTTGAGAATCTGCCTCATAGCTTTTTTCAGTTCCCTGTTTCTTGTAAAATACAACAAAGGGTTGGAGGCAGCACTAAAGACAGCACAAAAGAGTGAAGTTGGAAAAACCCAAGATGGAAACAAACACTTGGGACAGAAGAAGAGAACCAAATTTATAAGATTGAAGGGTAGTCTTGAAACAATGTAGAATGTGAAGAGGAGGCCAGTGATGCGAGCAACTCGTTTTTGCTTTTTGTAGAAGCCCCTGCTGAGGCTGTTGTTGAGACTGTGGGCCTTCAGTGCTTTGAAGATCAGGCAGTAGAACACAGCAGTGATGCTTAGAGGAATTAAGACACATAATCCAAAGATAACATATGACAGGTAGGCAAGTGACAAGACATTCTGATAGAGGCAAGGAACATAACATTTGATGGGTGACTCGGAACATCCTTGGCTACCTTGTTGCCAGGAGGCATGATACTTGGATACGTTTGAGGTGTTCATTGAAGAAGAGATATTCTGCAAGTTATGGTAGTTATTAAGTCCCATGTAAGGAATGATGGTGGCCATGATTCCTCCAAGCCAGCACAGGCTGGTGTGAAAAAATATGTTGGTGCGAGTCAAAGATGACTTGTACCTACATTAAAGACACAAAAATTGAATATGTTAAACACGGTAGTTTGGTTAACAGCCTGCAACATAATCTGTAAAGTCAAATTCAACATATACAACATTAATGAAAGTTATGTAATGTTTAATAATAACGTTTCTTTATATGTTACACTGGTGCTTCTAAATGCTGCAAACCACATCAATTACAAATGGTAGCTGGGTTGTTGACAACTATCTTCCTGCTTTTGGCCCTTGTGCTTTTGCCTATTAGGTGTAGTAGATATTGTAACCATACTCAAGGAAGCATTCCCACCTTCTAACATCCCAGCAGGTTTTACCTCATACCAGGGTTTAGTTTGATATCTAAAACCGATCTTGCCTCTTTTGCTAAATTATGCTCCAACAAACACCATTATCTGCTAAGTAAGGAATACAGATAGGGACAATTTGCTGGTACTCCTTCACAAAAAAAAAAAAAAAAGAAAAATTCACAATTGTTTCTGAAAAAAATTAAAACTAACAAACATAATTGGCACCCTTCACTGTTTATTCTGTATTTATCAAAAATCAGATTTTGCTTTTTTGAGTAAACATAATATTTCAGGTAATAACACAGATGAAAGTGGCATGGACAAAAATGATGAGACTCTTAACTTATTATTTTGTTACATGACCTTAACAGTCAATCATTGCAAAACAAGTTATTACTGTAGCTCTCAATGACACTTCTGCACCTGTCAACAGGCAGTTTAGCCCACTCTTATGAGCAAACTGCTCCAGCTGTATCAGGTTTGAAGGGCGCCTTCTCCAGACTGCATGTTTCAGTTCTTTCTATAGTTATTCAATAGGATTCAGATCAGGGTTCATAGAAGGCAACTTCAGAATAGTCCAATGTTTTGTTCATAGCCATTCTTGGGTGCTTTTAGCTGTGTGTTCTGAGTCATTATTCTGTTGGAGAATCCATGATCTGTAACTGAGACAGAGCTTTCTGACCCTGGGTACTACATTTCTCTCCAGAATGTCTTTATAGTCTTGAGATTTTATTTTTCCCTGCACCCCATGCCTGACACAGCCAAGCAGCCCCAAAACATAAACAAAGCCTCCTACATGTTTCATAGTAGGTATAGTGTTCTTCTTTGAAAGGTTAATTTTTCCATTTGTGACTTGCCAAAAAGTTCCAGTTTGTCTTATCTGTCCAGGTGAAATTCTCCTAGAAGCATTGTGGCCAGTCAGTGTGCATTTTAGCAAATTCTCGACTGACTTTAATTTTTTTTTTTCCAACAGTGGAGTCTTCCTAGGGCTATGTCCATTGAGCCCATTGGCACTCAAAAAGCAATAAATGGTGTGATCAGACACTGATGGACCTTGACCTTGGAACTTAGCTTGTATCTCTTTGGAAGCTGTCCTTGGCTATTTGTCTACCATTCTCGCTATTCTTCTGCCCATTTTGGGGTCAATTTTCCTCATGTGCCTACATCCAATGAAGTTAGCTACAGTCCCATGGACCTTAAACTTCTTCATAGTAACTGCAACTGTTGTCTCAGGAACTTCAAGCTACATGGAGTTGATCCTCTAGCCTTTTCTTGAACATGCTTGCCTATAATTTTCTTTCTGATCTCAGACAACTCCCTCCTTTGGCTTTTTCTGGTCCATTTTCAGTGTGGGACATATGATGATACCAAATGACAGAGTTACTACTTTTCTCCATTTGTATAGGCTTAATGACTGATTGCACAATTGGAGTCATGTGTGATATGAATTCAAGAATACATCCAACTATGTATGATCTTTTCAACAAATGTGTTGAGGCCATTTTTGGAATATCTTTGTAGAACAGGCAATACTTTATTTCTTTTCACACTGACTTTGCTTTTTTTTTTTCAAAGGCATGTATGCACACATGGGACAATTACTTTTCATTTAATCACTTTTCAGGAGGCATACAGCACTTTTTTAATGAGCTGTTAAGTTACCAACAAATTTGTCCCTACGTAGCTAGCTGAGACATTGTCACTTAGCTCAGTACTACAGTAAAATTCACAGCCGGACTAGTCGACTTTAGTTTGAAATTTTAAGTCCAGCAGGTGTTGTGCAATCCTTGTGCAAAATATTATTTACATATTTTCTAAACTTGTGGGGAAAAATGCACAGGATTGAAATGATTTTGTTGATTTTTAATCATATTCCACTCCATGAACATAAAGTTGTACCATAACTAATCTTTACTTCTCAGGGTCATATTTTATATACTGTATTTAGGTTATTCCTGCTCTCAGATTGTCAAAACGGAGTTGACAAAGTTGGCAAATAAATGTTCAGTATTTAAATATGTTATCATTCTTTCCTGTGTTTTATGTTTTTCAGTTTCATTTTTGATAAAATCAAACAAAAAAAAACTCTTTTGGAACTTTAGGTTTTGGCTTAGGGTTGATGTTTTTGTACACTGAAGATGTGTGATTTGTAATGGCTGAGAAAGCATGACTCATTGACATCAGGTATACTGAGTATTGTGGCACTGAATTGGTGCTGCTTAATGGGTATGTGACGTGTATGACAGGTATTTGGTGACACTGGAACATTTAATTCAGTAATATTGTATTTTGTTTGCTTTAAGCAGCGATTCATCATTGTAATCACAGTGTAATAATAAGCAATAGTAAGTAATAATATAAATGTATACATTTAGTGTTGATCTCCACAGAAACATGTTCTTTGCTTTTTATGTATGGCTCTTGGTACTCCGCGATCACTTTAAATGCATTATGATGAATTTGGCTGCTACATTTCCTGTCATAATCCTGGGATTCCTATTGCATCCCAAAGCATGTTTGTTAGGAGACTAGCCTGATGTGTATGAACATATGTTTGAAAATGAGGGATCCATGCAGTGGGCTGGTGTTCCATAATTTCTTGCTTTTAGGATGGTGCATACATTATAATGGAAAGAGGGGTTGAAAATAGAAGGAAGGCAATGAATATGTTAGTTGAAACAAGATACCTGCTAGCTGTAGGTACATGAATACAGTAAGATGTTGATGCAAACTAGGGTTAGGGTCAAAAGTATCCAAATATCAATAAGGAGCCATTTTTAACATTGCTAAAATTATTTCAGTAGTCATTTTTCATCATATCGAATATACAGCCTCCGTTATGAATGCACTCCAGGTCGCTCTGGCTTTTGACAGCTGAGCCTAGTAGGCTACCCATAGGCATGACTAGAGTTATAACCCTGTTTCCACCCACTCACAGGTGTTAATATGGCAGCTTCTGCAGTGCTGGAGACTTCCCCAGCTTACTAAATTGACAAAGAGGACAGCCAGGATGGAATCTAAAAGGACTCTGAGTTTGTGTTAATTGGAGATGGAGAACTTGAAGATACATGTAAGCATGTATCCATGATTTTCTAGAGCACCATAGCTACTAAAGGGCCTAACACATGGGGTCAATACAGAGAGTTTCAAGAGGCCGGTATCTTATTTCTAAATTACAGAAACATTAATCAGTATAATCATGTAAACTGTTGCTTTTGAAGGAGGGATGTTTTGTTTATTTTTTTTTCTACATGTTAAAATTGAAGTAGGGATGCAACATTTGTTTTGTACTACACATTAAAATGTCTTCTGTAGATCGTTAAATGTTTAACGCATTAAGACAAGGTCCAAAATTATTTTATGCCTGTGGGCCAGTTTTATTCTGCGCTGTTCATTCATGGGCAATGCTCTTTAGCAGTAGAACGCCTTTGCTCCCTTAATTTTTGAACCCTCGCCATGCAGTGTGCTGCTGTAGCACATTACTTTCTTTTATTATGTGTGATTTTAAAATTTAAATTTCAAATTTATCATGTAATGTAAGCCGTGATAACTTTCAAAACCTTATTTTTATATAAAAGTGGTGCTCTGATATTCAGATTTAAACTTGTTTACTTTTATGGTTTACAAAACTTTACTCTTACCTTTTACATAAGACTGAACTACTTGAAGTATTCACATTTAATCAGTAACATTTCTTTTATTTATTTTCATCTATGTAAAGCTTTTAATGCATAAAGAAATACAATTTATTTAAATAAATTGTTTATTGATTTTCATTATATACTATATTGGGTATCAAAAATGGTATTGAATTTCAAAACTTTTTTTAATATCGGATCGAAGATTGAAATTTTGGTATTCTGACAACCCTAATGTGAACACATAGCTTAGTCTCATTAGTAATTTATATTTCACTTCTATCTAATTGTATAATATATAAAAACACAAGTGTAAGGAAACTTTTACTAAGATGTCTTTACAAAGCAAATTAATTGACTTCCAGAAAGTGCAAGGTAAAAATAGCACGATGTTAGCATTTATCTATTAAAATTGCTAACGTTAGTATTGTGTTTTGATACAGTACATACCTTTATAAAGCAATATACAGTACAGTATTTGCCATGGGAAAGACAGACACTTAAAACAACTGTATTTGTACTCCACTGGTAGGAGTTAACTTGGGCACTCTAAGCCCAGCATGGGTTTGTGTTTTGTAATGATGTCCTACAGGTTTAGAAATGTTTTTTTTTTTTTTTTTACTTGACATATGGGCTTGAAGATATGACTCCATGGTGCTTCACTAACTCATAAGAGGTCAAGATGAATAGAATTGCTGATATTAGTGCTCAAAAGCTGATCTGCTATGGCTCCAGGGCTGAATGTTGACTCTCACCATGCATTACTAATCAAACTTTTTCAGCATTGTGTTGTGCTACCATTGGAGCTCAGCACCAAATGAAAATGAAGAGTATGAGAAACTAGCCAGCCAGCATTTACTAGTGTAGGACAGACTGGCATTATCCCTTCTGATCTGACTGGAATGCAGTTTCTTGGCTTAACAAGCCACTGCCAGTCACTCTTAATATCAGTTGAAAAGTCTTGGTTTCCATGACAGTAAATATTGAACCAAACCTTTCTGAGGAACAGCAAGTGCACAAGTAGAGAAAGAGACCGTATATGTAAAAAGTCCTGCGTTCTCTTTGCTGAAAACAAGAACTAACTGATCACTAGCTGACCCAGCAGATGTGATTTTGCTAACAACAAGGAGACCAACCTCAAAAAGAAACTGTAGTTCCGCCTGCAACTAAAGGGAGCACACAAGGCAAAGAAGGAGACAAGCTCCTTAAACACAGAAAGAAAATAGGCTGAAAATTCTTCCACATGTCAGCAGAAAGCCGACTTGGAAAGAAACAAAGCTGTTATACATTTTTCATCCTAACTACAGTAACTAAGTGCAGAGCAGCTTCTCACATGCACTCACTCACACACAGAAACTGCTGTGAGGTGGGGGGTAAACCAGTGCCACCTTTACATTGCAGGCTTAATAACTAAAAAAAAAAGCTACAGTAAGCTACAGTTTTTCAAGTTAACATACAGGTATATGTTGTCAATAGGCATTTTATAAAATGATGATTTAAACCAAGTAATCCATTGGTATTTCTTACCATCTCTCCCTCAGCCACATCATGTGGCAATGGCCCATCAGCCATGGACTGAGAATGGGGAGTTTCTCATTTTACTCAAGACAGGTCCCTGTAAATTTAAAATGAAACTGTTCTTTTCATCTTTCCTTCCAGCATAAACCTGAACTTTATTATGTCTAAAACATATTGTTTGATTTTTAGCACCAGTAAAAGATCTAGATGGCAGTAAAAGTATATATATTACAAAATTAGAAAATAGTGAGCTTGTCACTAGCAGTAGTTGAGGAAGACACACAGAGTATGTGTAAATGAACAGAATATATTTTAATGATATTCTTTCTGGAAATGTTTTGAGTTTGTCTTTTAATTTCACAGACTGACTTGAAGCGAAAGATGTTCAACACTTTTGGTCATTATCCATTCAGTCACTGCAGGATACTGATACATGAAAGTGTACAGTAAATTACTTGTTTGTGTAAAGAATTGCATGAGAGAACATGAGGAGGTAGTCACAAATAAGATAGTTTACATAAATCCTAATACATTACTAAGTCCAGGGTCAGAGAAGACCTGCCCTTTTGCCTTATAGCAGTGGACTCAAGGTGGAAACCAAATCCAAACAAAACACTTGTACACATAAATGGCCTATCTTTGTGCTGTGGTAAGAAGCCAAAGGATCCCTGGAAGAAACTCATATTAACATTAATAGAACAAGTCAGAGAATGCATGGAATTAGACACTGATAACCTTTGTAGTAATCCGCTCTCTGTATAACATCATGAAGATGCCTTCTTATTGAGGTTAGTAAAACTATGTACATAAACTTGTGTATCTTGAAATATGATTCAGATTTGCTTTAGAATTTACAAAATATTTCATGATGTTTGTTAGGTTTGTCATCTGAAAGAGTCCATAGAATTGAAAATGAACAAAATCTGAGGTTCCCATTCCATAAGAAGGCATGTGGAGGGATTTAGAGCTGTTGTTTCTCTAGATTGAAAATAGACAGCTGTACAATTTGGACATCCTTTGAGAGGAGACTTTGGGTAGACCTAGCACGGTTTTTCAGAATGACAGTGAATACTCCAAGAAGAGCTTACAATTACAATTACCATTGTTTGCCATTCATTCTATTTACTTTGTGACCTTCCTCAAATCAAAGAGATTCAGAAAATGAATTGATAGAAACCCCCAATAGGATCCGTGTTAAAAGTATACTGTAAGGGAGGATAAACAAAAATATGACAGCATATTAGAATTTTACATATCCCAGTTATCCAAGATAAGGTTTGTTATAATGATTCCTCTTTATAGGTAGAATGTTCTTCCCGAGTTAATTTCCTGATGGAGTCTGAATGGTCTGTTTATTTACACATGAATCATTTTCATATTTTTTGCTATTTCTTTCACATTACTTCTAAGATTGCTTTCAGCCTTGCACATTATGCTATTAGAATAAGCTGTGGCTCCATGAGCTCTTGTAATGTATAAATGTGATGGAATGATGAAATGTTTCAAATACTTAACTAGCTTTTAAAATTAGATAACTCACCTGGTTGGATATGCCACAATGTACCAACGATAGTAAGCAATAACAACATGATGAAAAGAAGATGCAATTGCCCAGCTAAGGACACTTGTTGTCAAAAGCATACAATAGTAAAAGGGCAATGATAAGTTGAGATCTGAAATAACCATAGTTGGGCAAGCTGTCAAGCAAAGACCGGTGTCCACTATTCCCATTGACACCATGACGAGATTTGTTGCACTCTTCTTGCGCTTCAAAAGAAGTGCTCGCAAGACCAGAATGTTGAAGAGACACAAAGCAATAAGCAACATCAAAGAAGTGGGGAGAGCAAGTCCTAGAAACAGTCCTGTCCAGGGTTGAACTGACGTATGCTCAGTGCCCCAGAATGTGGAATTGTCCCCATCATATCGCTGGATCAGTTTTGGAATACTTGGATCCATTATGGAGAGGTGAGCCTGGATGAGAAGGACACACAAGTCAGGTAAAGTAAATTTGCTTAAAGGTGACAATGATTAAAAAGTCAGCACTTTGTTAACAATCACAGAAATGTTTGAACAGAATATAGGAATTTTGTTTTAGAGAAAATAGTAGAAGGTGATGATAGGAACAGTTCATTATTAGTATAATGCTTAAATCAGAATGAATTATGTTGGTCACACAGTTCCAAAAAGTATATTTCTTTACTTTACTCTGCTTCATTGTGGCTACCACAGAAGAAATAATTCTTCATATGTATTAGCTTTTGTGTCTGACTAAAATTTGGAAAAAAGTTGATAGTCTTAACTGATAATGCAAAAATGACTAGACTGGAGACTGTCATTGCCACTAAACTTTACTTTGCTTCATTCACCATTTTCTTGGTCTGCCAACTACTACAGATTCACCAGTAAATTGAAGGCTTTTTCACCAAACTCTAGTACAATGTTTGCAAATTTGCTTCCATTACATTGCTTCATTAGCCAATATCACAATTGTTTTCCCGCTTACTTTTGAAGGAGACTCTGTGGGACTCCAGCTTCTCCACTTGTCACAGCTGCCTCATCTACAAAAAGCATTAAAATGTTTTCCAGGACAAGAAAATTTAATACAACTCGGAGGTGCTTATTCTCATTCCAACTACATTATACTCTGCTGCTAATCCCATACTGAGATCACAGTCACGCAACACAGCTAGAACAGTGTCTTCCTCAAGCTGCAGAGATGCAAGCATTAGTTCACCACACTTCAAGCAATATGAACAAAACAGGAAGATTTAGCAAGATTTGTACAATGGTCTAAATCTGGTACCAAATGGCACACAACAGTGACTCCAAAACCCAAAACATTTGTTGCATCATTGAAAAGATACCATACTTGATTAGCTTTATCCAGAGCATACAATTGGGACTGGCAAACTTACATGACCTCTAAAAAACTTCCGTAAGGATAAAGAGAAGGTCAAGTGTTACATGCCCAGGAGAAAATCTGTATTATTCCTGCTGAATGTGAACTTCAACAATCATCAGAAGAACCCTTACGAACTTTGGTGTAGAATTCCCCACAGAGGCTGAAGAGTGTGATCCCTTAACTGGAACAGACACACAACTCAGATTCATTTAATCCTTGTTTGGTGGATTGTATTAAGGGCTGAGTGCTGTGTGTTGCTTCTGTGAGAAAGATGATTAATGTATGCTGTTTGCTTCATTTTTGTTTGTGACAAAAGGATTGGAAAGTTGTTTTTTTTTTCTTTCCAGCCATTGGCAAAGCAAATTGTGAATGAAGTGTATGTACTGTTCACATGTGAATGAAGTATTTGTGCTGTTGACAGACATAAGGTAGCACTACAAAAGCAGTCGAGCAGTATGTAAATAATTAACTAGCCATGAATAGGGTTATAATTTCCTTGTAAAGAAAGAAGCAAAATAATAAATAATTAAATTAAGTCAGGTATATTTAGAGAGATTGACAAGCATTGGCACTAAAAGAAAGAAAAGTATATACAGCACATTAAAAAGGAAAGGGATTGTAAGGATAGTTACATTAGGTTAGAAAGACAGAAGAGGAGAAGGAACAGTTTCTATTGCAAAAGACAGGAGTAAGGGAAAGTCTAATAAGGCATTAAAGCACATTCAGCGGGCAGTTTAAAGTGTCCAAGCAGCAGCAGGCGGAAGGCATTTAGTAGAAGAGTGAATATTTTTAACAGTTGACAAGCTCTTGGAGGGGTCAAGTAGGTAAGGAATATTCCACTCAAAAATTGTATTTTTATATGTTATTTACCCCATGTACTTTCTAATGGTGGCAGAAAAAAAAAACTTATTCTAATGTTTTCATGCAAAATGGAAAGAAATAAGTTTATGACATAACAGAAGCCAACAGAGACCAATGCTGTCCATGGAAAAAAAATTTTAAAAGACCCATCTCTTCTCCTCATTTGTTGGTCTAGAGTCCCGTCTTTATTTCAAAAAGTGGTTTCCATGATGCTTTAGTTTACAGTTTAGGATGTGCACTGAGTATTCTGCAAAAAAGCATAAGCTTCACACATACTGAGCATATGAAAAGATAACTGATGTGTAGATAGTGAGATTTTTTTTTCCCCATGGACATTTTTCACATCGTTTGTTGCCGTTGTACAACACTGGTCACCGCTGGCTTCTATTATGTCATGTACAGTACATATTTCTTTCCATTTTTTCTTGGCCACCAATACTAAGTACATGGGGTAAGTAACATATAAAAATTTGTATTTTTGAGTGGATGATTCCTTTAAATAGATAGAGCAGTTCATTTAAATTCATATTTAATTTGAAAAGGGATTTATTGCTAACAGTCACCCAAGTAATTTAAGCATGTAGACAATACCAAATAAGTCATTTATGATGCTGGACATTTTAGAGGCCTGGTTTGATGATACCTGGTTCCAAAAGGCCTAAATCTGAGTGATATGTCAACTAATCTAGGTAGCTAGTCTCTTTTGTTTTCAGGAATAGGCAGATTTTACCCAGATATTATTTAACCAGATGGCATGTACTCCTAAAGTGGTGCAAGGGGAGATTAAAGACCAGAGAGATAGAAACAGGTGAATCACAGTTGTATGTTAATACAAGATAATGGTCCAGGTGTATCAACCCCAGAGCTGGAGGCGTCCAGCTGTTTACAGGACCTTGCAGAAATGAACAAATGAGGAGCTCCAACAGGTCACTGCAAAACCAGTCCCCAGAAAGAGAGAATTAGTGATAATGAATGCCTCAATCATTAAGGGAGTTTGAGATGCAGATTTACTCCAGGGGAAGAGAATCTACTATGGTGTGTGGTATTCGTGTTGCATCATCAAATGTTAGATTTAAATAAACGATAAGAGGCTTGAAAATAAACCTTATTCATGCAGTAGCAGTTGTGAACACTTCACTTTATACATCTTACAGAAAAGACTGAGAAGGCAAAAAGAATGTTAGGTTACACAATGTCTAGGGAGACCATTATATTTAAGTTATACATAACACTAGTGAGGGCTCATTTAGGGCACTGTGTAGTGTTTTGGCTTCCATGTAACAAAAATGATATTACAGAGCTAGACCAAGTCAGAGAAGAGTGACAAGGCTGCTTCCAGAACAGAGAGGCATGAGATATGAGGGAAAAATTCTTGGAGTTGAACCTTTTCCGTTTAAACCAATGAACTTTAAGCTGTGACATGATTGAAGTGTTTAAAATTTTGAAGATAATTTGAACAGTGTATCCAGGATTTTAAAATTTTATAACCAAAATGAAAACAAAAAGTGAAAGTGAGGTGTTTGCAAAGCTCAAAATCCCCATTATACTTTAGCTATCAAAATCTTTGTCTTTATTTGAAGTCTTCCTTTAAAATGTTTTGTCTCACTGAGGGTTTTGTCATATTTTACTGTATATCATAGCAACCATGATGTACTGGGTTACATACCTGACAACTGTGAACTATCCTAGTGAACAAAAACACAAAAAACTGCTAGCCATGTAAACATCCCCAAATAGTGGTTCCAGCACAGAGTAACAAAGGCAAAAAATGTCAATATTAGTATCACCATATACACAGTGGTGCTTGAAAGTTTGTGAACCCTTTAGAATCTATACTAATAAAAGGCAAAGCCCTCACTCACTCACTCACTCATTCACTCACTCACACACTCACTCACTCACTCACTCATCACTAATTCTCCAACTTCCCGTGTAGGTAGAAGGCTGAAATTTGGCAGGCTTATTCCTTACAGCTTCCTTACAAAAGTTGGGCAGGTTTCATTTCAAAATTCTACGCGTAATGGTCATAACTGGAAGATGTTTTTCTCCATTTACTGTAATGGAGATGAGCTTGAAACCCGTGGGGGTGGAGTTTGACATCATCACGCCTCCCACGTAATCACGCAGTACGTAGAAAACCAGGAAGAGCCCCAAAAAGCGCTGAAGAAAACATGCATTATATAATTGAGAAGGCAGCGAAACAATAAGAAGCGAGCGAGTGATATATACAACCATATTCATGAGTTCTGCTACTTCGGAAACAAAGCACAGTGTAAACTTACACTTTAAATTAAGTTCATAGACAGGCTGCCGCTGGCGTTTGTAATTTAGTGCCTGCCCATATAAGGCCGTCCGTCAGCGGCAATCCAATAGCAAACTGCCACGGGTAAATATTGACGGGTGAAGGACTGTGCTTATGCAGAGGAAGTTACATAGTCAGGGTGGTGTTTGGCACAAACTCAGCGAAACTGCGAGAGAAAGTTTTAAGTACCGGGACTTCGGTAGCATTAGATACAGCCATGGACATAGCACGACATGGCAACAGCACAGCTGGGAAAGTTCGATGCCTATACACCGAGCGGCTCACGTGAACTGACGCAGTGCACAGACAAAAAGCAACAGTTCCGAAGAGCGCTGAACAAAAACCGAATTACACAATTGAAAAGGCAGCAAAAAAATATGAAGCGTCTGATACATACAAGATAAGTATGTAATAAGTACAGCTACTGCAGAAACAAAGCACACGGTGGAAAAAGTGAATGTCCCGCTAAAGGAAGACAGTGTTAAAAAAAAAACCCGTGCATGCAGTGTGTCAGGTCTCAGATAAAGAAGAAGACGAGCTGTTTATTGATGCAGTAAGAAACGAATCTTTTTCATAGCTTATTTAACACACTACGTCTCCGCTGCGATACGCGGGTATATATATATGTATATGTATATATATATATATATATATATATATATATATACCCTGATCTACATACTCGAATAATGAATACTTTATTCGCAATCAATGATTGTTTTGGTAAAGCCATACTCAGTGTATTCATTAGATGAACGGTAAAAAACTAAGAGCGAGGGAAGGGTCACTTATTGAGGCATACAGGCAAAACCACATTAGCACGCGGGCTCGATGTACGAAAAAATATATCTTTTCAAGTTCTATTTAGTCCATATGTGTCAAATTCAAGGGCCACGGGCCACATCCGGCCCGGCGTGTAATTATATCCGGCCCGCGAGATCATTTTATATACTGTATTATTGTTATTAATGGCCCGGGTATATGAAGCGCTGGTAACACAATAAACTACAGATCCCATAATGCAGCGCTTCACCTGCCTTGTCGAACACTTACCGCGTTAGTCAAGTCTAGCTTGCAAGTTATTGCGAAGCTAGCCCACACGATGCTTAAGAGAAAAGTTGATTCTGAAAATAGAGCCTTTAAAAACCGATGGGAGGCTGAGTATATGTTTACTGACATTGCCGTTAAACCCGTGTGTCTCATTTGTGGAGCTAATGTGGCTGTAATTACAGAATTTAATCTAAGACGGCACTATGAGACAAAACATCACGGTAACCTGAAAGACCTGAATGCAATGCAGAAGAATTAAATAAGAATCTGACACTTCAGCGGACGTTTTTACCCGTGCACAATCACAAAGTGATTTCAAGTGAAGCTGCTTTTATGGGAGACACAAATGCACCAGTGCAACTTGCCCCACTTTCCCTGTTGCCAAGTAATGTTGAACCAAGTCGTCACTACGGTGTTCCCAAATACGCACTTTGCTGATAAACTGAGCGCACGGCGCTTTAGTGACTTTGAAGAACAAAAAAAGTCCGTCTACATGCGGCTCGAACCTTGTGCATGTTCGGTAGCACATATCTGTGTGAGAAGCTCTTCTCAGTGATGAAGACTAACAAAACAGCACACAGGAGTCGCCTCACTCATGAGCACCTGCAGTCCATCCTGAGAATTTCCACAACACAGAACCTCACACCAAACATAAACGAACTTGTTGCCAAAAAAAGATACTAGGCGTCCAGCTCTAAAATGACATATGAGCAAAGACAACTGAATGATTTGATTTGTTATTGCTGAAAGGAACACATTTTATTTATATTTCCAGGTTTTGTTATGCAG
>JANRMT010062805.1:490939-534519 GCA_026402145.1 Polypterus bichir lapradei
TATATATATATATATATATATATATATATATATATATATATATACCCTGATCTACATACTCGAATAATGAATACTTTATTCGCAATCAATGATTGTTTTGGTAAAGCCATACTCAGTGTATTCATTAGATGAACGGTAAAAAACTAAGAGCGAGGGAAGGGTCACTTATTGAGGCATACAGGCAAAACCACATTAGCACGCGGGCTCGATGTACGAAAAAATATATCTTTTCAAGTTCTATTTAGTCCATATGTGTCAAATTCAAGGGCCACGGGCCACATCCGGCCCGGCGTGTAATTATATCCGGCCCGCGAGATCATTTTATATACTGTATTATGGTTATTAATGGCCCGGGTATATGAAGCGCTGGTAACACAATAAACTACAGATCCCATAATGCAGCGCTTCACCTGCCTTGTCGAACACTTACCGCGTTAGTCAAGTCTAGCTTGCAAGTTATTGCGAAGCTAGCCCACACGATGCTTAAGAGAAAAGTTGATTCTGAAAATAGAGCCTTTAAAAACCGATGGGAGGCTGAGTATATGTTTACTGACATTGCCGTTAAACCCGTGTGTCTCATTTGTGGAGCTAATGTGGCTGTAATTACAGAATTTAATCTAAGACGGCACTATGAGACAAAACATCACGGTAACCTGAAAGACCTGAATGCAATGCAGAAGAATTAAATAAGAATCTGACACTTCAGCGGACGTTTTTACCCGTGCACAATCACAAAGTGATTTCAAGTGAAGCTGCTTTTATGGGAGACACAAATGCACCAGTGCAACTTGCCCCACTTTCCCTGTTGCCAAGTAATGTTGAACCAAGTCGTCACTACGGTGTTCCCAAATACGCACTTTGCTGATAAACTGAGCGCACGGCGCTTTAGTGACTTTGAAGAACAAAAAAAGTCCGTCTACATGCGGCTCGAACCTTGTGCATGTTCGGTAGCACATATCTGTGTGAGAAGCTCTTCTCAGTGATGAAGACTAACAAAACAGCACACAGGAGTCGCCTCACTCATGAGCACCTGCAGTCCATCCTGAGAATTTCCACAACACAGAACCTCACACCAAACATAAACGAACTTGTTGCCAAAAAAAGATACTAGGCGTCCAGCTCTAAAATGACATATGAGCAAAGACAACTGAATGATTTGATTTGTTATTGCTGAAAGGAACACATTTTATTTATATTTCCAGGTTTTGTTATGCAGCATGTTCATATTTGAATTTGTATAATTTTGACAGGATATATTTTTATGGAGAGCAAAATCTTTTGGGATATTTAAAATCTAAGTTTATTTTTTATATAAAATTACATAAGAGTAAAGAAATTTGAATGTTTGTTCTTTTAACGTTTACTTTATTTCTAACTTGTATAATTTAGACAGGATATATTTTTATGGAGAGCAAAATATTATAAGTTGTTTAAGGTTTGAGTTGATTTATTCAGGAATAATATTCCTGTCTGTTTTTACCATTCCTACCAAAGATATTTCTGTCGACTAAATAAAAATTCCTTCTATTTAAAATTTAAATAGAACTTGAACAAATATGATAGTTCATAATATCCACGCAGACTTGCACGTAAGAGCGGGAGTTATCCGTTTTAACAAGCAGCGTCTTGCACTGATACGAAATAGCTGTGTGTGTATATATGTAGATATGTATGTATATGTATATATATGTTTATATATGTGTGTGTGTATGTATATATATATGTATTTGTGTGTATATATGTGTGTGTATATATGTATTTGTGTGTATATGTGTGTGTATGTATGTATGTGTGTATGTATATGTATGTGTATATATGTAGATATATATATGTATGTATATATGTGTTTGTGTATATATATGTGTATATGTATAGATATGTATATATATATGTTTATGTGTGTGTGTGTAAATATATATATATATATATATATGACAGCAACACTCATCACTCACAACAGTGACAAAACAATTACATTGACAATCATGTTACGTTATTTTCAAAATGTTTCCTTTTCTTTTTCATTGCTTCTTTAACACACTACTTCTCCGCTGCGAAGTGCGGGTATTTTGCTAGTTTTCTATATTTCGGCATAAATATGACCTAAAACATCATCACATTTTCACTCAAGTCCTAAAAGTAGATAAAGAGAAACCAGTTAAACAAATGAGAAAAAAATATTATACTTGATCATTTATTTATTGAGGAAAATGATCGAATATTACATATTTGTGAGTGGCAAAAGTATGTGAACCTCTAGGATTAGCAGTTAGTTTGAAGGCGAAATTCGACTCGGGTGTTTTCAATCAGTGGGATGACAATCAGGTGTGAGTGGGCACCCTGTGTTATTTAAAGAACCGCGATCTATCAAAGTCTGCTCTTCACAACACATGTTTGTGGAAGTGTATCATCGCAGGAACAAAGGAGATTTCTGAGGACCTCGGAAAAAGAAATGTTGATGCTCATCAGGCTGGAAAAGGTTACAAAACCATCTCTAAAGAGTTTGGACTCCACCAATCCACACTCAGACAGATTGTGTACAAATGGAGGAAATTCAAGACCATTGTTACCCTCCCCAGGAGTGGTCGACCAACAAAGATCACTCCAAGAACAAGGTGTGTAATAGTCGGCGAGGTCACAAAGGACCCCAGGGTAACTTCTAAGCAACTGAGTGCCTCTCTCACATTGGCTAATGTTCATGTTCTTGGGTCCACCATCAGAAGAACACTGAACAACAATGGTGTGCATGGCAGGGTTGCAAGGAGAAAGCAACTGCTCTCCAAAAAACCATTTGCTGCTCGTCTGCAGTTTGCAAAAGATCACGTGGACAAATCAGAAGGCTATTGGAAGAATGTTTTGTGGACGGATGAGACCAAAATAGAACTTTTTGGTTTAAATGAAAAGCGTTCTGTAAGGAGAAAAGAAAACACTGTATTCCAGCATAAGAACCTTATCCCATCTGTGAAACATGGTGGTGGTAGTATCATGGTTTGAGCCTGTTTTGCTGAATCTGGGCCAGGACGGCTTGCCTTCATTGATGGAACATCTGTCCATGAACTGAATCTCAAGAGAAGGTGGGTCATGCAGCAAGACAACAACCCTAAGCACACAAGTCGTTCTATCAAAGAATGGTTAAAGAAGAATAATGTTAATGTTCTGGAATGACCAAGTCAGAGTCCTGACCTTAATCCAATCGAAATGTTGTGGAAGGACCTGAAGCGAGCAGTTAATGTGAGGAAACCCACCAACATCCCAGAGTTGAAGCTGTTCTGTACGGAGGAATGGGCTAAAATTCCTCCAAGCCGGTGTGCAGGAATGATCAAAAGTTACTGAAACGTTTAGTTGCAGTTATTGCTGCAAAGGCGGGTCACACCAGATACTGAAAGCAAAGGTTCACAAACTTTTGCCACTCACAAATATGTAATATTCAATCATTTACCTTAATAAATAAATGACCAAGTATAATATTTTTGTCTCATTTGTTTAGCTGGTTTCTCTTTATCTACTTTTAAGACTTGAGTGAAAATATGATGAAGTTTTAGGTCATATTTATGCAGAAATATAGAAAATTCTAAAGGGTTCAAAAACTGTCAAGCACCACTGTATATGCTAGCTATCCACCACTGCTTCACCCACCTATTATTGAAACAGGACATTGAGGAAAACCCCCGCCCAGCTCTCTATTACTGACATCATTCTTCCCCCTCCCCTCAACCCGCAGCCTCTGTCTCGGATTAGTGTGAATATATCGCTCCTGCAAGTGAACTATGATTCTTAGCGCAACGAGAGAAGTCGCAAAATCAACTGGAATGTTCAAGCAAATTATAGAAAAAAAAAGATTTAAATCCATTAAGTGGTTCTCTCGTTCGCTAACTAAGCGGAGTTAAGGTTACGCACCGAGAAAGACTCATGAGTGAGGAGGGTACCTGCAGCCCGATGAGTTTCTCTTGGATTCACGCTAATAAATCAGTACCGCAAGCAAACTATTATACTTAGCTAGATGTCGCATGTTTTTTTTGCTTTACAGCCTTAAATGAAAACACACAAACCAATATTTTTTCCAGCTTTACTTACTCAATGCAATCTATAACATCCAAATGAAAGATATCACAGCTATAGTTCAGAAAAATAAAAAAAAAAATAAAAACAAGAAATACTGAGATTAATAATAGAGGCAGTTTGCACATAAAATAATGCAGTCTGAATGTGTTACTGCTACAGAACATTAGTCACTGTTGTAGTTTATGCAGTTCCCTGCAGATTCATTGTGGATTAAGCATGTTCAGACAATAGATAAATGAATGGGTGGTTACTTAAAACTAGTCGAACAGTGTGTACATACTATATGACAATTTTAATCTGAGCCTTAATAGCTTTAGTTGTGGCCTAATGAAGTCCCTTAATCTCTTAATCAACTTTTATTTTATACACAATTAAAGATAGAAGCCTTCGTAGAGAATACATAGCCCTTCTTAATCAATGTAGTCATATCGTAATTCTTTCATCATACAGATTTATAAAACATAAAGCCTTAATGTACCCTTTCAGTAATAAGATCACACTGAGAAACTGACATTTTAGTATTTATTGACATTTAGGATAGAATAAACTGACATTTAGTAATGAATGTGTTACTTGTATGTCCACTTCCTCATGTGGACTAATTAAGCAGACAGGATCACTTACCTGAACTAGATTGAACTTGAAGTCTAGCAGCTATGTGTTGTCTCTAAAATGAACACTGGAACCTTCAGAGCAATTTCATTCCCATCCAGCTTCCATTACTTCTTCATACTAGACAAACTGCAAAAGGCAGATGTTCTGTAGACTTTTCCCACAGACAAAGAAGTCTGCTAAACTTAGTCATTTTTTCAGGAATTGTTTATGTCTAATCATAAGAATTTTGATTTTCCAAAATGATTTAAAAAGCGCCACTTAAAGATAATACACACTATTAAATGTGCTGTTCTGTGTCGTGCAGGCTGAGTCAGCCCAATTGTTTCATTTATAGATGTGTAAACACTAAACACGACAATAATCCACATATATACGAAAACAGTCAGGAATCTTCTCTCTCTTTGTCTGGCACTTCTTTTCCTTGCCTTGTTTTATGTCCTCAGTGTTTTATTATTTTGTGTTTGTTGATCTTACTTTTGTCCTTTTTTCTTATTTCTTCAGCATTTTTATTTTTCTTGTTGCTTCTGCATGAATTTGAGGTGCATCCCTTTAAAATGATGGCTGTGAAATCTGACTTTCACTGGTGATGTTCAAACAGAAAGCTTAAGTTGCCCAATGAAAGAACTGAGGAGATGACTCCTGAGAATGTTGATTGATTCAAATTAAAATATAATATAAAAAGTTAAAAAATCATGTTGTGACAAAAGAAGGTCATGAACTGTGATGCCACTTTTTCAAAGGAGAAAAAAAAAGTAATTTTAAAAATGTCTGTTGAAGAAATAAAAGACTAGAAGGGTAGTGGTGAGAAACTGTAAAGAGTGAGAACAAGGGGAAAGCAAGGTGCTCTTTTTGATCTAAAAGACATAAAGCTCAGGAAGTGCGGTTCACGGGTTAGGCTACACTGGTCTTCTCAGTGCATACAGGAACAAACAAGGTATAATGTGGCCTCAGGGAGATGGCAACTCATTAACTAGTTGCCACCCTTAAGAATAGCTACTACCGGTTCATTGTGATTGCACCTTCACTACAGGAAAGGACAATCCTGGCCAAAACTAGATTGGGGGTTGGGCGGGCCTTGGGTGGAAAAAAAGCACAATTTGGAAATGTGCCTAGCAGTCAGAAGCATACCGTATAATCTTCCGTCACCTGCAAACCAACAAATTTACAAACACACACACACACACACACACACACACACACACATGCACACACACGTATATATAAAAAGAGAGAGAGAGAGAGAGAGAAACCAGCAGTAACACATCCACAAAAGCTACTGTATTTATGCAGTTCCTCATACTTATGACATTTGGTTGAATAGAAAGTAGGGATATAAAACTGAAAAAGAGGTTATTTTAATTAGCCATATTTTTGCATATTTTTTAAATTAATTCTATTTTAATTTGTTTATATGAAGTCAGTGAGACATCCATTCATTCATCAGTTTTCTAAAACGTGCTTATCCAGAGGAGGGTTGTGACAAAGCTGGGGACTGCCCCACCAAGTACCCAGTGCAAGTCAGGAAGAATCCCTGGGAGAGGTGAAAGCCTGAACACACACACGTATTAGTGTTGTGTAGTATAACTGTAGAAAAAAAGTAACAAACTACCACATTTTTAAAAAAGTACTATACCAGCATTAGGATAAATTCAGTTATCTTACTACATGAAAATGTAACTAAAATTGCCTTATGCTGTGTTTATTGAAAAGTAATTACTTTGTGTTCAAAAAAAGAAAAGGCTCACCAGTGATTTCAACCCCCAGTATGTGTAACTGTATTGTTCTTTCCTACATCGGTGGTTCTCAACCTCTGGTAACAAAAAAGGGGGCGCGAAGATGTGAGAAGAAGAAAACAAGAATCAAAAATATGTAAAATACATCTATTGAAACCAAAACAAATTAACTTAAACTACATTCTGATACTAGCAAAAAGATATAGAGTTAGATAAAAGTTAAGTAGGTATAATAAAACTTGTAGCGGTGTATCGGCAGCAAAAAATATAGGAATACATTTTATTAGGTCTATCACAGCCTACAGCATTTGACCAATTTTCAAATATAGCATAATTAAAATAAAACTCCAGAAATCATACAATAAAAACACAATGCTGAACACAAAAAATCCTTGCAATACTTATAATGAAATATACAGAAAGGCCCAGTAAAAGTGGCTCAAAATGTTTGCTACAGTTATTATACAAACAATCTTAGTGGTGGTTAAGCTAGAAACATGATATTCTTGTGCCAAAAAAGCATGATATTAACTTTTAGATCAGTTCCTACTTTACACAAGAAAAAATCTGAATGAGAGATATGCTAACAAAAGATACTTTGATATTTATCACATAAACCAGGGGTGTCAAACTCCGATCCTGGACAGCTGCAGTGACTGCAGGTTTTCATTCTAACAATCTTCTTCATTAGTGACCAATTTTGCTGCTAATTAACTTCTTTTGCCTTAGTTTTAATTAACTTGACTCAGGACCCTTAGTTGTTAGCTTAGCTTACAAACCAAATAAAAATGAGGCGCAAAATGAGCTGCCATATGACCAGCTCACCTGTGCCCATCACACAATATCTGAAAATAAAGAAAGGTGAAGGTCTCAGTAAGGTTGATCTCTAAGCTCAGACCAAAACATTTTGACAGAGTTGTTAGAAAAAAAAACAGAATATCAACAGTTTTAAAAATGTCTGCTGTGGCAGAATGAGAGCAGCAACAAGCCATGGAATGAAATAACGGGTTTAATTAACAGCAAGACTGGGCTTCTCATTAAGAGATTGTTTGAGTTTGAAATCTCAGTTCAGCTGGTGATCTGTTGGCTCATTTCATGTCTCATTTCTGTTTGGCTGTCATTTAATGAAATGAAGAATCAATTCAGAGGGCTGAATCCTTAAAATCAGGGCTATTAAAATGAAGGGAAAAGACGTTATTTAGCAGTGAAAACTAGTCACTGATAGGAAAATGGTTAGAATGAAAACCTGCAGCCACTGCGGCCCACCAGGCCTGGAGTTCAACATCCCTGACGTAAACTAATCATGCAAGTGTTATCATCCATGCCAAAAATAATTTCAATTGTAAACTTTAGATGAAAAAAATGCTTTATACTGGGTTTGGAAATAAACATGATATAACCCCACCCCTCTTAATTTTGTAATGCAAAGTAGACCTCTTAAATTTATCAGATTTGTCCATTATTCTATCCTTGATGTTGTTTCTCAGATTTTGCGAATAATGAAGAAGCAACAAAACATAAGCTATTAGAAAGTCTTGATACATCCTTATTTAAAAATTTCTTGTAGGAGTGCAATATCAAATATCTTGCGTCACAGATATTCAAGAACCCTGACCCTGTTAACGTTTGATTCTGTTGTGATTCAGGGCATGCAACTACAAAAATGCCTAAATCCTTCTTAGAGGACTAGGCCTAAAATGGAAACAGGCCTACAGTCTACACTTAAGGAGTATAGATAAATTAATAAAGAAAAATCTAAAAAACAATCAGGAACATCCAAAAAATGTTCACTGTAATGATATTTAAAATTAATACAATAATTCCAAAACAAAGAATGCAAATCAAAAGAAACTGAAAGTAAATACTAACGCTAAACACAAAGGTAACCCAAATAAAGACCAAGGACAAATCCATTAATCAAAAATCTATCTAATAAGTTATAGAAAATTTCAAAACCCATAAAAATCCAAGATAAAATGGTCAAAGCCAACAATTGAAAATTACAGGAAAGCACAAAAAATGTTGGAGCAGAACGGTATGAGAAGAAAATGCTAATGGCTCTGTTTCATCCTGAGACCTTTATGTAAGTCACTGTAGGTAGCTTTATCAGCTGCAGAATCAAGAGAACCCACCCCTTATGCTCATTATAAAATCAGCAAGAATCTTAAACAATGGGATTAACATAAAATGAAAACAAAAAGAAAATCACAAAATGATTAATAAATAAAGATTGACAAGTACGAAAATACATTACAAAAAGAGAGAAATCAGAAACCTATTAAAAAAAATTAGTGAAGAGCAAACATTGCTGAGTTCTCTTTGCCATGAATTCAATGAAACTATGGAAATGTATGTGAATTTTGCTGAGCTCGCCGAAATGCATTAAAGTCAATGGGAAAAAAGGAACTGAACTAGGTTTTTTTGGAATATGATAGATAGATAGATAGATACTTTACTAATCCCCAAGGGGAAATTCACATGCTTCAGCAGCAGCATACTGATAAAGACAATATTAATTAAAGAACAATAAAAGCACAGTGCAAGTTAAAAAATGCAGGTTGGAGAGTGTGAGGCAGGTATAACAGTTTATAATCTTGTGTAGTGTTAACGTTTACCCCCACCAGGGTGGAACTGAAGAGTCACATAGTGTGGGGGAGGAGCCATCTCCTCAGTCTGTCACTGAAGCTGCTCCTCTGTCTGGAGATGATGCTGTTCAGTGGATGCATTGGATTCTTCATGATTGACAGGAGCCTGCTCAGCGCCCGTCGCTTTGCCACAGATGTCAAACTGTCCAGCTCCGTGCCTACAATAGAGCCTGCCTTCCTCACCAGTTTGTCCAGGCATGAGGTGTCCCTCTTCTTTATGCTGCCTCCTCAGCACACCACTGCGTAGAGGATAGTGCTCGCCACAGCAGTCTGATAGAACATCTGCAACATCTTATTGCAGATGTTGAAGGATGCCAGCCTTCTAAGGAATCAGGTCAGGTCAGGTTGGGGAGCATGCACTGGTACAGTGCATTGCCACACCCACTATACAATGAAACAACTCGGGATCCCGGTTTGCAACGCCCCAGCCAGACGCACGGTCCAGGCCCACCTTCCGGAAATGACCCTCTATCTGCCAGAGCCAGGTGTTACGTAGGCAACCCCTTGGCCTGGTCCAGCCACTCGGGTCCCCAACAATGAGGATCTTACGAGCCGAATCACCCTCAGGGAAACATGCCACATGGCCGTAGTGCCGTAACTGAGGCTCCCTCACAATTCAGGTAATCTGCCTCATTCGGGACTCCATGAACACACAAAGTCAAACCAACAGTACCCAAGGATTTTCCTGAGAGACACAGTACCAAAGGAGTCCAGTCTTTGTCTCAGGTCGCTGGATAGCGTCCATGTCTCGCAACCATATAGCAAGACAGGAAGCACCAGAACTCTAAAGACTTTGACCTTTGTCCTTTTGCATAGATATCGGGAGCGACACACACCCCTTTCCAGCAATCACATGACCCTCCCACGCTCTCCCAATATGTCTACTGACTTGATGGTGCAATATTCTTTTAAATGTCCCTGGAGGCTAGGGAAAAGTCTACCAATTATGCTGGACCAATTAATGTGACCAAATATGTAATCTGAGCAGTAAGGCAGCAGTGCTAAACATGAATGAATGAAACAAACAAAATACAACAAATGGTCACAAACTAGCAATAAGTAAATAAAATGTAGTTTATTGCACTCACAGAATTCCACTGTTGGGGCATACATTGGCCATGTCACAAAGCGGCTGCATGAGACTGACTTGTTCCATTGTCTGAAGTCATGGCTCCAGGTGCAAAAGAAAGTCTCTTTTTGTTGCCATTTGCCCGTGCAGATGCTTCTTCCATCAAGAACTAAGGAATATCTTGTAAATATTATTTTTTTTTTTTGTTTTTATTATTTCACAGCGCGTCTTGTGTTTTCTGTTGAAGAGGAAAGGGTGGGCTTCCTTAAGGCTTGTTTTGGGGATTTTTCTGTATAATTAGCCATGTGGTGCTATGCTGCCAGTGGACAGGAGTCAGGGTTATGTGTCCGTTGGCAATACACCTAATATTCTCATTATAGTTAACTAATGTGCCCCTCAAATGAGAGAGAGAGAGAGAGAGGTTAGCAACATGCGCTGATAGTGCACTGCCGTACCCACCACACAATGAACCACCTGGATTGTGACCCAAGTGCAGCAGGTGACTCCTCAGCCTCAAATGACATTTTTTTTTTTGGCAGGATGGAAATTTGCCAGTGTTTCTCAACCTTTGTTGCCTTCAGGACTTATTTTTAACTTTTTAAGTTCACTGGTGACCTATGTGTAGCAATCAATGTCTAAAAGAGGGATTGGGAGGAAGAGCAACATTTCACCTTGGTGAAACGAGTGTGATTAGTGATGGGAAAAATATCTCCCGGCACTGCCAAAAGCTTTGGTAGATAATGGCCAGGAGGAGGTTTCTGTGCATCTCAGCAACTAAAACAACATTTTTTTCTTTTTTTGTGTGTGTGCTTGTGACCCTGTGACAGCTACCTATTTGGCAAAAAAAAACATTTTCTAAAATGTCACTATAAAATGTGTGGTCCCCGGCCGGGGCTGGAGGCCGGCCGGGACGCCCAGGAGGACCAGAGGAGGGCTTGTGCCTCCTCCAGACCGTGAGGGGGCGTCCGTCCTGGTTATGTTGGGGGCCTCGGGTAAAGGGCTTGGAAGCCCAGCCCTGTAGAGACCCGTGGCCACTGCCAGGCGGCGCCCCGATGCCAGGTATATCCCGTGTGGTCCCAGGCCGGGGCTGGAGCCCAGCCGGGACGCCCAGGAGGACCAGAGGAGGGCTTGTGCCTCCTCCAGACCGAGAGGGGGCGTCCGTCCTGATTATGCTGGAGGCCTCGGGTACAGGGCTTGGAAGCCCAGCCCTGTAGAGACCCGTGGCCACTGCCAGACAGCGCCCCAGTGCCTGATTATCCCGGGAGCCCGGCACTTCCGCCACACCAGGAAGTGTCAGGGGGAAGACGACAGGGGACACCCGGACGGCTTCTGGGTGCGCAGCCGGCACTTCCGCCACACGGGGGTGTGTCCGCGGGAGATTGCCGGGAAGCAGCTGGAGCCCATCCGGGTTCCTATAAAAGGGGCCGCCTCCCTCCAGTCATTGGCGAGAGTCGGGAGGAAGCAGACAGAGCTGGAGAGAGGACAGGAGATGGCCAAGAGAAAGGCAGTGGAACTGTGTGGCCTGGACTTTGGGGGATCGGTGCTGGAGGCACTGGGGTTGTGAGTGCACGGAATTCTTGTAAATATTAGTATAAATAAACAGTGTGTGGTGGAGCCAACGATGTCCGTCTGTCTGTGTCCGGGCCAGCGTTCACAAATGTAATTGTTTATCGATCACAGTATATTGTACATTGGGTATTGCCTTGTAATTCTGATTTTCACAATTTTGATTTAAAACATCTAAATATCATATAGTAATACCTATAGAGTTAAAAGGCAATTGATAAAAGCATCCTAGGAAACCATTTCTGGAGCAGGCTGAAATAAACACACACAATGGTTACTTACAAAGCTCCAGTTCTCTCTGCAAAATAGACAGACCGTATTGTCCGTGCCTCAACCAGTAGTACATCCAGTTAGCGTGTCCTGAAACTATAACGTGTACTTTGTCAGCATGTCTGTGTCGATCAAACACAGGAAACTCTGAAGTCTACTTGTGGCATCACACTGTAGGAAGATAAGTAAATAAATCAAGGTAAATAGGGAAATAACATTCGATGTGGCTTTTATATAAGTAACATATAAATGTTTTTCATATAAAGACCATCACAAAACATAATCACAAACAGAACTTTGCACAATACCTTTGCAAGCTCAGCATGCCCTGATGTTTTGTTGAAGGACATGCGTGGCATATTGACCAATAATATCTACTGGCAGGACAATTCCCAACCTCTTGCTGCATCCAAACAATGCCATCTTTCACCTTTACATCTAGGGCAGCTGCGTTGTTATTATATGTGAGTGGACGTTTCTTGTGGGGAGGGCTTCTGTTCTCTTTCTCCGATCTGAGTTCACCTCTGTTATAGTGCGTCTTTATATGAAAACAGCAGTGTCAGATCGGGGGGAGCGTGAATGTGACTGAGAGAATAAAACTGAAAAAAAAAGCTAACCTTTACAAATACCATAAATTTACACCGGTTATTACAGACTCAAATCAAATCTATGCTTTTATTGTATAATAGTAACAATAAGAGCAGCTTACTATTCAAAACGGTAATTGTGGGAAGCTGCCGGGCTCGAACCCACAACCTCTTGATTATGAGTCAGCAGTTCTTGCCGATGCCCGACCCAAGTGGTCATGTCTGTGGTGTACCCTAACACGATTTATTTTTCTTCGGTTATATAATAAAAGCGCACTTGTTTTGTTATACATGTAACTTTTGTGAAAGTGTGTATTTGATATTTGGACTTCAGTCTTCACACATTATACACTTCATGTCAAAATTTTGTCATTAGTATTATAACATGAAAAAAGTTTGCGTTTTAGGTGGTATGTGTTTAACCTTTCTTGCATTTCTCACATTTCCTGTCACCTACGTTTACATACATCGTTTTAGACACGGAACACACATGAAATGCATGTGTTCCAAATAACAATATAATATTTACCCTATACAATTCCAGGCACCTCACTCACAGATAAACAAGACTTGAACTGCAAGAACGATTTGTCCAAGTTGAGCTGCATATTGGGGAGTATGGAACAGCTTGCTGCTTGTGCTGATCAACACATTTACAAAACAAAAGATGTTGATGGAGAGGTGCGAAGGAATTTAAGGTGGCCCGGGATTATGAGTATTTTCGTAGGCTTCAGGGATTCTAGTGTTAAAGTGGAGATTAAACTGTAATTGCCTTTACCTCACTATTAGCATGTAGACTTGTCTTGCTCAATTGGAATCCCACCCCACCACTTTTAAGTCAATCAGTAACTGATGTCCTATACTATTTGAAATTGGAAACATTCAAATTCTCACTTAGAGAATCTGTTCAAAACTTTTTTAAAATATGGCAGGATGTAATCAATAACATTTTAGAATATGCTTCTATATTGGGAAAAAGGATACTCTTCCTTCCTTGCTGCATTTAAAGATTTGCTGGCGGACTCTCCTCTCTTTCTTTTGGGTGGGTGTTGAACTTTGGCTTGTTAAGTTTGACTTGATTGTATAGAATGTTATTTGCTTTTAATTAAAATTTTAAAAAAATGTTATGCTGTGTGCATATGTATGTCTTTTCACATGGTTTTGTGGTAAATTAGCATAGAGAAATTGTGATTTATATAATCATTGCATATCATTTGTAAAATTATTTCAAGTTTATTTTATTTTGTTTTATTTATATCTCTACAGTTTCACAATATTGGTGATTCTATACAGAGCAAGACATTCAAGTGATGTTTGTTCATTTTACCTTAGTGTTTGACTCTTCATTAATTTCCTGTACAGCCTTCCAAGTTACCCATTGCAGAGGAAGAATTTTCAATTAGTATGTTGTTATGTTTTAAGCATCTTGTAATGGTGAATTTTCTTCATCAGGGCTCCAAACTGTAGCAACGTCTGCTTTTGCTTTTAATTCACTTTGCATGGAAATAAGCTAGATATGAAAACATTTCATTGTGGAGTCACACATGAGTTATGAAGCAATACTATGAATCATGGCATCAAACAGCCCTTCCATATTTAATCCAGCACCCTGTCCTTACATATTTGCATCTATACAGATACACTTCTTTTCTAGGCCGGAGACTTTAGGATGGGACTCTAGAAGGTAAGCAACAGCTCAAGATAATTTAAATATCACATTCAGGAAGTATTATTTATAAAGGGTGAAAATCCGAGTGGTGGCAAAATGTTACCTCATTATACCTCCATCTGTAGTTCTTTGTGATCTAAGGGAAATAAACATAATTAACTAAACCCTGAAAGAAAAATCCACTTATTTCTTGACCTTTGTAATCCAAGTATAGGTTTTTCAGGGAAGTACGCATATATCTCTCCACTGAGTCAGCATCTTAATCAGACAGAATGCTATTGTGTGTTCAGTGATATCCTGAGTAAACTCATTTGGAGATGTGTACTCCTGGAATGGCCAGCCATGGTAGCATTTTGAAAGTGAGGTCCCGACCAAGACTGACTCAACCATCCCACTGTCCCACCTAGGTTTTATCCTTCCTCCCTCGTAACCCTGAACACAGCTTGCCACGTGGAGTTTAAACAGGATGTAAGCAGTGTGATTGAGGATTGCACTCAGTACAGTTGATATCAAGAACTCCTTTGCACAGATTCCTCCATTCATTGGCCCATCATGCCCTTCGGTCTGTCTTTCCCGGTTACAATTAGTAGTATTAGGCATGGACATTCTGTCAAACTGTCAATCAAAATGATTAATGACCTTAAGCCCCGCCCATTTATGAAGTAAGACTGGAAGTCACACCCCTTTCATCACCCCTCCACGTGACCTGGCCCTGCCCCCTGCACGTGACCTGACCCCCCCGCCCCTTTCCACATGATTGGTAAATGTTAAGGGAGGCCCCGCCCCCCGGCGGTAGATTGGTGAAGGACACCCTGTCCCCACCCAGACCCCTCCTTGAACCTGCCCCCTGCACCTGATTGGTTAAGCAAACTGTCAAGGGCATTTTGATGGATGTCTGCTCCTTTCTTGAACCCGCTCCTACCCCCACCCACCTGCTTTGTAAACATACTATCAAGAGCCGTTTGATGGATGTCTGCCCCCTCCTTGAACCCACCACCGCCCCCACCCACTTCCCAGCCCCCCTCTCCCAAGGAGAAGCACAGACAAGCCCAGGGTCTGTCTTGGCCCCCCTCTTCCCGGCACCCCACCCTAGCACAAGCACAGACATGCCCAGGGTCTGCCCTCGACAAGTCCAGGCAGGTTGTTGCCTTGGCCCTGGACAAGTATGGGCACGATCCTATCCGTACCCTGCCGGCCTAAAGGGCCTGCCTCGGCCCCCGGTGAGGCAGCACCTGATGGCTCGCCTCCCCACACTTCCCAGTCCTCTCTCCAGAGGACGTGTGCTCCCTTCTGAATGCCCTTCTGAAAGTGCTGTATAAAAAAGCGAAGCATTTTCTTCAGTTCTAAAGACTCTCAGCAGGAAATGGAATCTATTACTGAGGTCCCAGTGTTCCAGCCAGGCCAAGCTACCTTATAGCCGTTCCTGCCTATACTGCTTTGGGTAAGAACCCCTGTATCTATTATTTAAAATATCTATCTAACCTTTGCTTTATCACTAGTAAAGCGCTGTTATTTTATCTAAGTCAAGCCGCCTTCCCCATCTCCCTGAAAATCCTTTCACAGAAAGGTCTAAGTATCCAGCTGCTGAATCTTCCATCTCACAGAAAGACAAGCAGCCCCGCTTTTAGCAGACCCCTGCAAGCATGCCCTTCTCTCTCTCTCAACCTCTCTACACACTGAGGCTCTCAAAGCTGACAAGCTCTCAGAGCGCTGACACGGGCTGAGCTCCACGCGTGCAGAGCGCTCACCGTCTGTTTCAAGCACCCATTTCCCGCTGGGTGAGGCCTGGCGAGTTTGCCTGTTGATCAACAGCTGTCTGTGTAATCTCCCAACTCTGCTGGTAGCGTGGAGCTTTCTAGCTCGCGCACAGCCCCACAGTCCATGAGATGTAAAGGTTGTACTTCACTTTTAAAGTTAAGTGATTTTAAAAATCACAGAGTTAAATAATATGCGCCATTTTCCTTTTAAATCATGTTTGAGATGTCTAAAAAATATCTACCCTTGGCTGTATAATGCTCGGACATCTGGGGATAGATAAGAGCCTTTTTAAAATACCTTTCAAATACACGGAGGTCATTTTTCATCTCTTTTTAAAAAAATGTATCCCTCGCATGGCTTTGGGAACCAAAGGGAGGGCCAATTCTCACTTCAGCTGTGCTGGTACCGAAACTGCAATCTCCCACCCAACCTGCCCCCATGCTGCTGAGGAATTCTTTGTGAGGCCGTCTGGTGATAGAGAAAAGCCTTTAAAACACTCTTTGGCAAGCCACGAATACGTCGGTCATTTTTTCAACTCTTTCCAAAGCACATAGCCCCCAGCGTCTATATGAACTTCTTAGAAAAATTATTTCTTTTATCTTTGGATAGGACTAAATGAAATATAATTATTCTTCATGCAGACTATTCTCCAGGATCACGGTAAGCCCTATTCATGATTATTATAGGCGCCAAACGAGTATGTTTTTAAAAAACGGATGGCTGAATCCTTATATTTAATCATTAATATTATTATTTCCAAGTTGATTCTCAAGTGCTTGCGTGAGCGGGCTCATCTGTAGGCACGTGAGCGCACTCATGTGTGCGTATAATATAAGATGCAGCATTTATTTCTATCTACGTGTACGACGATTAATGTACAAATTCATAGGACTGAAGCAAATAATAGTAGTTTTTTTTCATACTGAAATGGGTAATCCAATCAAGTAGTTTTTGTTTCAGCATCTGAAAATTCAAACAGGGTCCTCTCCTCTGAGAATATTCAGGAGTGGCTTTAAAGCGCAGGCAGGTTGTGCATTAACTCTGACATAATAAAAGTATTCTGAACTACTTACAGAAGGGTCTCGCTTGTGAAATGTGTAATCATTCGAAATGGACTCTCTCTGTACGGAGCTGCCTGTTTTTAAAAGGCTGAGATAACGAAACGAATGGTGTTTTCATTCATTTCGCTAAATGTAATTATTTTAATACAGAATAGTAACCCAAAGTCCGGGTGATTTTAGACGTGTGAGTAATATAATGAAGTTATTTTTAAAAGTAACCCCACACTGCACAAGAGAGACAGATTCCACGTGTGTTTTAGGATTTGCTGTGGTCAGTGATGAGTTTTAATGTTTTGCTTAGCTCATTCCTATAACATAGGAGCCTTTTGACAAAGGAAAACTCTGTAAATACACTTCTGCATTTAAACAGAGATTTATAAGAAAGCACAGGACGCTATAGTGAGGTGTGCTTGTTTAACTAGACACAGGGTTTAAAAGCGCAGGCAGGCTGTGTATTATCTCTGGCATAGTTAAGAGGTCAGTATTCTGAACTACATGCAGAAGGGCCCCGTTTGTGAAATGCGTTCGAATCGTAATCCGCTGTAACCGATTGTTTTCTGTACGGATCCGCCTGTTTTTAAAAGTCTGAGGTAACGAAACATTTTTACTTTATAAGCTACATGCATTTTTCTGTGGTACCAGTTTCTTTATCCGCTTTTTTCACAAAGGTCAGGGATCTTTGCAAGACGGACGTATACAGTATTCATTTTGCATCGGCGCTCAAGTCACCGCGTTCAAGTATGAATTTCATTTGATTATCCAGTTCACTTTCCGTAGCGTTTAAAAGGACACTGGAAGCCGGGGGTTCTGCCGTCTTGGAGCCTTAAGTGTTCAAGGTGCAAGGCACATCTTGCGCAAGTATTCATATTTGTACACTCGAACCTATTCAACTAGTAATGATAGGAATGACCAAGCTTAATAGGGCTCCAAGAGGCCCATCTTTCTGATTTAAAAGGTTTTTTTAATGGTAATTTTCTATCGCTGAGTTTTTTTTTTTTTTAACGGTGCAATGAGCCTTCTTCAGCAGAGGGTTGAGTGCGTGTGTTACTGGGGTATGTTTTAAGCTACTTCACCAGGCACAGAGCATCCAATATATTAACACGGTACTAGTCAGGGTCTATTGAGGATCAGGATTTCACTTTCTTTTTTAAATCTGGTACCTCCTTTTTCCATCTAGTGCATTGTTCAGTAAACCTTAGTTTTTGGTGGGCCAGAACATTTTGCTTACAGTCCACTTATTATTATCTTTAAGGTTTTTAACTGTTGTACCCTACACATTTGTAAGCTTCAGCAGTCCTTTGAAAATGTTTCTGTGACAGTAGTAAGTAGTAACTTAAACATATTGTGCAAAAATCCAGACTACTCACTTTTAAAAGGTCTGCTCTGAATTTACCAATTCAACCAATGTGTCAGCTTTGGATCCATCTCACCACTGCAACTGGCCCTTTCTCTTTGTAGGGGGTTGTAGGGCAGTGTTTCTCAACCTTTACGTATTTGCGAGCCGAGTTTTCATAACAGTTTTAATCCCCCTAATGTTTTTTAAAAGTACCCCACTAATACCAATATGTCCTTTTTAAATAAATGATATATCATAGATGCATATTTTATTATACCTACTTAACTTTTATCGACATTTATCTAACTCTATATTTATTTTTCTAGTATCAGAATATAGTTTAAGTTAATTTGTTTTGGTTTCAATAGATGTATTTTTCATATTTTCGATTGTCGTTTTCTTTTTTTCACATCTTCGCACCCCCCTAGGGGAGTCCGCCCCACAGTATGAGAACCACTGATGTAGGAGGTTATTTGTAAAACACTCTGCAGCATTTCAAGCTAAATTAGATTCCCTTGATTATTAAGCCGTCCGTCGGTGTTCCGTTTTTGTTATAAGTTGTTTTTATTTACTAAGCATTTTATATGTTGAATAGAAAACAGTCCTCTTGTTCAGGCTTTAATTTAAAACAGCATTTTCATCAACAGGTTATAAACACTTTGGTACTCAGGGGACTTTGTATAATACAAAGTTTTAGAAGTTCTGTTAATGCTTGGTAATAGCCTTCCATTTTACATCAGTTATGAACCCCTGAAAATAAGAATAGTTATAGTAGGTTATAGGAACCTATACACTACAGGGCTGATGATGATTAGGCTTATTTTGGACACGTTAGGCCAATCAGGATGGAATATGTTTTAGTGAATACAGTAATCCCTCACTATATCGCGCTTCGACTTTCGCGGCTTCACTCTATCGCGGATTTTATATGAAAGCATAACTAAATATATAACGCAGATTTTTCGCTGTTTCGCGGGTTCTGCGGACAATGTGTCTTTTTACTTCCTGTATATGCTTCCTCAGTTGGTTTGCCCAATTGATTTCATACAAGGGACGCTATTGGCGGATGGCTGAGAAGCTAACCAATCAGAGCACGGAGTTAAGTTCTCCTGACTGAGAAGCTAACCAATCAGAGCACGCAGTTGAGCTCCTGCGTGCTGAATGCAGTGTTAACCAGGAAGTCTCATCTCGCTCATTCAGCATCAACGTGTTTCGCTGTGTAAAGAGTTGTGCTCTTTAGTGTTTATCTTTGTGCATAGTCAAGCCCTTCATTATGGCTCCAAAACAATCTGCTACTGCTTCAGGGGCCGTGCCCAAGCGCAAGAAGAAGATGTTAACGATTGCCGAAAAGGTAAACGATTTGGATTTGTTGAAGGCTACGATTCTTTTTTTTTAAAAAGTAGGAAAGGAATATAAGATCTACGGCTGCAGTGTCCTTTTAACCAGGGTGCAAAATGAGTTGTAAGTGGATGTAATAAGGCAGTAGTCTGGATGGAATCTGCTTTAGGGATTTGAATTGAAGACTGCCAGAAGAAGAACAACGGCAGTGCTACACAATCGCCTGAAGTGGCTCCTTTACAAGGGCTGTAACGCTCTCCTTTGTTGTGCAGTAAAATTAAACTCATTGTTATCGGACAAGTCATCGTGTCATTGTTGGTGAGTAACCATAATTAATTTTCTTCTTACAGTGCTTAGTACATGTACGTACGTTTAGTGTCACTGCACACACATTTACTGTATACTATTTTCTTGCATTGTACGTATTTATTGCTGGTGGCCTGTCTATCGTAATGGCTGTAACATATGTGATATCGGAGACACTCAATATCTTTAAAATAATATTTAGGTTTTACTGTATATAAACAGTGTGTTTATATACATAATTTCAATGAATCTTACCTAATATCTAAGAGAATACAAAGGGATTATGCTGTATAACTCTGCGGGGAATATTTATAAACAGTGCGGGAGAGTTTATAAGGGCTTAAAATATATAAAAATAACCATACAAACATATGGTTTCTACTTCGCGGATTTTCACCTATCGCGGGGGGGTCTGGAACGCAACCCCCGCGATCGAGGAGGGATTACTGTAGTTACATCATATCTATTATATGTGTTAGCACAAGGATTAAAATTTTACTAAAACTGTGAGGTTTTATTCTTTCTTTTAGGTAGTCCAGGTGACATAGGAAAGCTATCATTGAAAACTGCTTTTCCCCTCTGTTTGTGAAAAAGCACCCTTTATTTTTAGTAGCATTCAGGGTGAAGGGCATGTAAGTTTAAACTGTGATTCCAAGAGTCAACAAGTGTCTGCAATCTTCTTGAATACGAGTCAAAGGACCAGGGTTTCTGCAGGGATCATAGTCGGGGCAGAGTTAAGCTAGACATTATTATTCCAAAATGAAACATTGACTCGCCCATATCACAAAGATAAGATAGTAAAAACTAAAATTTACAAATACTAAGTCGCAGAGGAGATTATAAACATATTAAGACCGGATTAACAAGGGATCAACCCAAGCTCACCGCACACTACAACAGAACCAACGTGTTCTGCGGTATATTATCAGCTAAACTGTCATCTATTTAGGCAGTTCCACGGGATTGCAAAGAGTTGTGGAAAACATTATTTAACATCTGCTAGTATGAGGCTAATTAACATTAGCTGGTTATTGTTAGAACCTTATTTGGAACTAAAAGTGAGGCTTGTGTTCCTCCTGATTCAGGAAGAACATTAAATATTGGAGTTTAGAATATGAACTAGACTGGTAGTCTTGATGGTAAGGACATTTGTACCAAAATAATTAAATAAATAAAGTTAATTTTGAAGTAAATAACCACATGAAAAAGTGGAGTTATAAAGGAGTTATTACAATTTGAAAAACTGCCGTGATGTATGAAAAACAATGATAGGTGACAAAACCAGCATGAAAAGAAACCTTTTGAAATAAATAATAAGCTTTTTTGTTCTTGACTCTATTTTTCTTTTTGTAAAAACTTGATTGCTTTGTATGGAGTGCAATAAAATTAATAAAAAAATAAATAAATAAATAATAAGCTTTTTTGACATGCGCAGTCTGGAATAGTCTGAATATGTCTTAAAGAGTTCATTTTTAAATAAAACTTAAAAAGGCAAATTAAAAATATTAAATATTAAAACTGAATAAAACACAGAAATGCTTAGTAAATGAAGAGACTAAACACAATTTATAACAAAAACGGAACACCGATGGACGGCTGAATAACCAAGGGAATCTAATTTAGCTTGAAATGCCGCAGAGTGTTTTAGAAAATTACCGTTAAAAAGAAAAAATCTTTTAAATCAGAAAGGTGGGCCTCTCAGAGCCCTATTAAGCTCGGTCATTCCTATCATTACTACACTGAAAAAAATGCTGTTTTGAAATTACTTAAATTTTTTAAGGTAAGTTGTTGCACGAAATTTATTAATGTAAATCCAATTAGATTTAATTAAATTATATTTACCAATTATTTTTTAGTACTTTAAGTTCATTTATTTTGAGTAGATTTTACTAAAGTTTTGCCTTACTGTAACTAGTTATGTATGTTCAGTTTACTTAAATTTTTTACATAAATGGTCTCCAGAAAAATGTTTTTTTTTAAGTAAAATGAACTCAATCCAAGTTTAATGGTAGTAGTTACTAATAAATATTTTTGAGTAAACTAAACTTAGTGTATAAAATGAAAATATAGTATTTATTAATATATTTAAGCTATTATTAAACTTTGAAAAATTCAAATTTAGGACAAAAACAATAGAAATGAAGATTTGAAACAAAACATTAACTTTATTGTCATTCAAAATGAAAACTATACAAAAATGTTGCTTTGCCAGAAAATTGACATTCAATGAAACTGAACATTTGAGGAATCTCAAATTACAACAGAACAAAATCCTCTGTATATGAATATTATAGATATGCTTTACAGGACAAGAACAGACACTACAGAATTGCACATATTTTGTTCTTCAGGCCAAGAACTTTAGGGGACAGCCTTTTAGCATCGATTTGCATGAGTAGTTTTTGCACAAATTCGTAGTAGTATTTTAGCTCTTTGGGATACTGCAGGTTTAGTGCATAAATCAGCCCTAACATCATTGCACAGGCTCTTGCTACAGTGTTCAGATTGTCCAGAATGATGACGCCATCAATTACAATTCCAACATCTGTATAGACTCCAATGTTTCCACCCTCCACCTTGATGACATAGATTCCCATTGTAGTCATCTGCTGGTCTCGTAAGATGTCATCTCCTTGGACATCCTGTAGATTTTAATGTGATTAGAAGAAAATGTTACATTTTGCCATTATTAAATTATAAAAATATATAAACACACACTGATGTCCATATATATGATGTACAGAAAGATAATATATACATATTGCATTACTTTATAGCACTCCTTTAAACTCTTATCAGAGCATTTTTGCAATTTGTGTCACATACAAATCTGTTATACATCAGTAGCCTTCAACTATCACAATATCATTTATTTCTATAGCACATTTTCATACACAGAATATAGCTTAAAGTGCTTTACAAGATGTCAAAGAAAAAGTTACAAGAAAAGAAAAACAAATTAAATTAAAATCATGAATAAGTAATAAAGAGTAAAACAATACTTTGAGTACTGAAAAAAGCGCTATATAAATGTAATGAATTATTATTACAAGCTTACAAGTTATAGACATTTTACAGATTCCATGCATTTAACCTATAAAATTAACCCCCCAGTTTACGTCATTCATGTCTCAACTGATGTTAGTGAATATTTAGTCATTTCCCCTTTTATCCCCCTTCACTATGACTATGGCAGCAAAAATGAACAGAAGAGTTGCGCATGTGCTGCCTTTGGCAAAATGCCATATAGATGGCTATATTGGAAGGAAACACTCAGATCTCTGTAATTTTTTTTTTTAAACAAAGATTTCTTTTCTCATGAAAACTGATCATGAACTTTACAGATGTGTTAACAATAACCATTTATTTTTATTATAATACTAGGGGGCTTCACCTCCTGTTCACTTTGCTCGCCAACACCAATGCCAAGCGCTATGCACCGTTGTGAAGAGGGGGGCTGAAAGCATTTTGTGTGGCGCTTCGATCTTTAAAGTCACTGCCTTGTCTCTCTTCCCCCCCAGACATCCTCAAACACTATTGAATCTCTTTTCACTGTTCCGTTATTTCACAGAGTAATATTGTCCGTTTGTTTGCACTAATGTGATCTTTACTCTCTTTTTTTTTTGAGACTTTAAAATTTTCCTACTTCCATTATCTCTAACCTGCATGTGTATCATGGGACTTGCTTCCAAAAATTCTAAGTATGATGTGACTTGCCCATCTCTCTTTAAGTAAAAGTGTCCCTCTGTCTGTCTTCAAAACATCATGTCTCGTCGCAGGTTTTTATTTTTTAATTATTATTATTATACAGGGTGGGCCATTTATATGGATACACCTTAATAAAATGGGAATGGTTGGTGATATTAACTTCCTGTTTGTGGCACATTAGTATATGTGAGGGGGAAAACTTTTCAAGATGGGTGGTGACCATGGTGGCCATTTTGAAGTCGGCCATTTTGGATCCAACTTTTGTTTTTTCAATAGGAAAAGGGTCATGTGACACATCAAACTTATTGGGAATTTCACAAGAAAAGCAATGGTGTGCTTGGTTTTAACGTAACTTTATTCTTTCATGAGTTATTTACAAGTTTCTGACCACTTATAAAATGTGTTCAATGTGCTGCCCATTGTGTTGGATTGTCAATGCAACCCTCTTCTCCCACTCTTCACACACTGATAGCAACACTGAGGATTGTATACAAGTATTTGAAAATGCTGCTAACGGCACTTTTTCCCATAGTAAATGAAAAAGGTTTTCAGTATTTTTAAATGAGACATACATACTTACCTTCAGCAAAATCTTCAGCTGTTTGGCTATTTTCTGGCCAGCAAAGCCTCCTTTGTTTTGGAAAACAGATGTCAACTGGGGTACATGTAGATCCAACTGTGCCAGAAAAGTGGTTTCAAGTGGGATGGTTGTTATACGACGAAATTCAGCGCCTATCTGTTATATACAGAAAAAAAGGAAAAATAAAAGACTTGGAATCATATTGTTGCGGGTCAAAAATGCAGTCACTTATCTATACCTTCCACTTACACCTATCACCATCCTCTTTCCCATATCTCACCAGTTTCTCCACTCCTGCAATACCAAACCTCTTTCTAATCTCTCACCTCCTCTCCAACCTTGGTCCTATCATCTTAGCACTGAAAATAAAGAGCTTCATAATTGATCACGCACTGTATAAACAGAGAACATCTAATAACCTTAGCAGTAAAAAAAAAAAATAAAAAAAGATACGGGCTTACCTCTTCTACATGGAAAAGTGCAGGCCACCTGACTTTGAAATCTCCAATAACTGGTCTTTCTTGTACCACCTTTCTTCTTCGGTAAGAGAATGTTTTTGCCATCTTCTCCCTTATGGCTGACATATTGTTCCTCTGTTTGATATCATTTAGTATCTCAAGTCGCACCTTTTCTAGTTGACTTCAGACTTTTTAGGTTTTTTAACATTTTTGGCTGGAAGGCATTCATCCTTGGACTTGTATTTCAAAGCATTTAGACTCACTTCTGGATAACCAATGTTTCGCATCTTTGTTCTGTAGTTAGCCATTTTATATTTAAGACTGATCATCCATCCATAGTACCCACTTTCGGATCCCGATTCCTTCAAACATGGAAACTTTTGTATTAGCGCCTTAGCTACCTCATCTATCTGATAATTTTGTGGATAGGCTGTATATTGGAAGATGTCTTCAGCCAATTTCTCTAAGATATCAGACTTAAGTCCTGGACTAACCTTCAGACAAATACCAGTATGCTTGAGGCTCTCATTTTCTTGCTGAAGCTGTACTTCAGTATCAAAACAAAAACGAGGAATGGGAAATTCTCGTGGCCATGGACGTACTCGCAGTTCATTCCCTGATCTTGTTATAATGCAAGTATCATCAGTCTCACTGGAAGACAATGAGGAAGAAGAGGATGCAATTTGAGGATACTTTATGCTAACAGCTGATGCTCCTGACGACCCAGAAGTACTTAGAAAATTCAGTGTTTCAGAGGAGGGATGGGAAGAGTCACTCAGCAAGTACACCAACTTGATTGTGCTTCTGTCCTGTATATCTTGTACTGTTGTCAGATTCATGAACTCATTATTAAAGTCGACGTCCATGTACTGAATTCGAAAGTCTCTTTCAATTCCAAATGTTTGGCAAATTATATGGTGCAGCTCCTCAATAGTGTCTGGCATCCCTGATTGGAGATCCAGTTTTCTAAAGTCATTATCTTCAACAATGACCCTAAGTTTCACACCTGCCATTCTTCATTCTAAATTTTAAGAAAGAAAAAAAAAATATTTTGAAAGAGATGAAATAGTTTTTACAATGAAAATGGTAGATGGGCAATGACTTAAGCAGTTTGTTTTGTAGTTGTCTTTAAAAAATACCCTAATTAGTAATGACCCTTTTCTTTTACACTTGAACACTTATGAAATAATCAGGGACAATTAAAACAATGCATTTTATTAATGAGTGTAGATGAAAACCTCCATCCAAAATTCAACTTAAAGCATCTCAGAATAATAAGAAACAATCTTACACTTATATATAAAATATATAGAAATCCTAATATTTGAAGTGTTTCCAAATGTAATGTTAAAGAACACAGCATGAAATTTCATGATCTAACCTGTTATAGGTATGAATCTTTTAAGTGTCACCATTCGCCAACCTCCAATCTTGTAATCTGCCAAGGGGTACTGGTCTACCAAAGCACCAAGCTGAATGAGAGAAACATGCAGCATAGGACACAACTCAAATGCCCTAAAATGCTCCCTATAACATGCACTTAACTCTCTAACAATGAAATTCAAACTTTTCTCCACCACAACCATCTGGATAATTTCTGCAAATTCCGGCAAGCCAAAAGAACCACCACAAACAACAATCATGCCATCTCTGTAGTTTACTGCATTAACAGACGCATTCTTTGTGAGATTGACATAAGCAAGATTAGGAAATGTCTGCTCAAGAGCCTTATGTACATCCCGATTCAAAATGTCAACAGGTAGATGCGAGACAGATGAGACAGTTAAACCAGACTTCTCTTTTGTGTTTGCCTCCAAGTGATATGCCATCATGAACTGATGTTTTGATGCTAGAGATAGGAGTATTTTTTAAAACAGTGTGTATGACGGACAACCTGTTTAAAGAACTTGTGTTTACCCTCAAATCTCATAGTCCATGTGCCTACAAGAGGACCAAAAAATGTGATCATCTGAGGATAATGTTCTATATAATGATGTTTAGGTAACAGCTTTATACCAGGAAAGACTTCTTGCAACCTATATCTGTGTTCACAAATTTTGCTTTCAAGAAAAGCGATTGATTCTGCTGTGTGTACTGGAGCAACCACTAATTCCACACTATCTTTAAGGTCTAGAATGACCTGCCATGCCGGTTCATCTGTAGGGACCAAGTTTCCAACTGAAAATGTGATTAACCGCAAAAGACTCCAATTTTCATGAGCATTTCCGCCGATACTTTTGTTTTTCATGAATGCATGTGGAATAGTATGTGCACGATTAGACTTGTCTGTCCATTTGTAAGGAAAATTTTGGATGGATTCATTGAGACCACTGAGAGTGAAATATTTCTTTGAGATCAACAAATGGAAGCAATATGCCAATTCAAATGGTAATATGCCTTCAAGTATGTCATGTGCAATATCAGGAGGGTAGCCAGTACAGACATGGAAATATGAAAGATGTGCAGAGAGCACACACCGTCTTTTTACACCACAACAAGGCTGTGCAGTGTCTTCAGCTAATCTGACATACACTTCTTGCATCTACTTGCGTCGGAGAGTAAATGCACCAGAACTAATTTCCTTTTCCTGTATTTCACACTTCTTCACCATACAGAATCGGCATATGTATTCACCTGTAAAATTCTCAACAAATCCAGCAATTCTATGAGCTCCCAAATTGTCTGCTATGACATTCTGCACTGTACCCTTAACAAAACTTCCAAGTTGTTCAATAAAAATCCCTTCACTTTCTAAAGTGGCAAGATCCTGCAATAAAGGCTCCAAAACCTCATATCCATATGACCTAACATCTTCAACTCTGCACAATAGAGCCAAATATATTGAAGATAAGGAGGAATGAGAACCTGGCGGTAAATTGCCAAGAGTCCAATAAACAGCACAAATTCTGTGCTTTTTTCTGGATGTCCCTAGCGGGTTGCAAATCTCAAAATCATCCACATACAAATTCAACAATATTCGCAATTCTCCACCTGCTACAAACTTGTTGCCCTTGAAATACAAACCATCATGAAAAGACTTGTATACTAGATTGTGTTCTCCAATCTCTGAAATCAAATGTGTGTCTACAGCCTTGTCAAGAATATGATTAATACTAAGGAGCTGCTGTAAAAACTTTAAGAGGGGAACATATTGCAATGTTCTCTTCTCCTTGACATCCAAGATATATTCTACTGGATCCACAACTTTGAAATTCTCTTTATAGTATTTTTTACGTTTAAATGATGTTGCTAGAGGACAACCCTTGCTAACAGCTTTATAAACTGGATTAGAAGTACACAGAGCAGATGCAAGTTCTTCTGTGATTGACTCATCAACCAGTAAGCTATGTCTATTGAGTATGTCATGTATTATATAATTTGTACTACGAAAAGATGCAGTGCTCAAACAGTACTGAAGTTCTTCAAGCAATTCATCAACTGCAATACTTGGCACATGAAAAATATTTTCCAGCTTTAATAGCACTGCAGCAATTTTTTGTTCTATTGCCTTTAAAAAAATATCTGGACTGCTTAAATCCACATCAGCTTCAGAGAAACTATCAATGTAATATTCTTCTTCTTTGTTGTTTGAACAACAAAGTTCAACAGATTCAGCTGTACTGCTACCTTGAACTACACCAGATTTAAAATCCACCAATGAATGTGGGCTGTGTTTGCGACTTTTATGAAACCTAAAAGAAGTGTATATGTTTGATTTATATTCACAACCTTTGAACATACAGGTCACAGTCTCATTGTTTTTTAGGTGATTACCTATGTGCACAAAATAATCACGTTCTGTTGCAAGTTCACTGAAAGCACACAATTGACAGGAAAATGAAATCAATTTGCGAGATTGCTTTCCACTATTGGCATGAGTCCTAGACAAATGTGTCAAAAATGAGTTCCAGGTTTTTGAAGTACCAGGACAATCAGGATAAACACATTTCAAGTGATGACCATGCCCAAAATGACTATGCTTTAGTTTGTAATGCTTGAGGGGTTCTGATCGCCTAGATGTTTCAAAACCACAATCTTTACAATGCCACATTCCTGACAAAGAGACAGAAACATACAAACAGACAAAAAAATAGACAAAAGAGAAAACAAATGTAAATGTGAGCAGCAATGTTATAAAAGAAACCCCACAGCAGGAATTATTGTTTAAACTTCATGAATGTTGGTTTAAAAGGTACATTGATTACCTTTCAATTTATATACATATTAAAAAAAATGGCAAATGTCCATCATAAACCTCCTCTCAGTGACAGTATGTGCAAATGCCAAGGCTTTCAAGAAGTCTAGGACCTATCTGGGGATATACAAATTGCCTTGGGTGTAAGGAAAGCACAGAAATGCTCTGCATTGAAAAACAAATAAATTAATGGTTCATACCAAAAAATATGGCACAATTTGCTAACCCTAATTAATAATGTATTTAGAATATTCTCACACAAATACATGTATGGAAGAATAGATACCGGCAGACACAGATGGCCTTATGACCCCCTATGAATCCCTATTATTTTGGTCAAAAGGTAAACACCAAGGACATTTTAAAACAACATGTTTCAGATTAAATCTTAACTCATTAGTGTCTATGAAAAATAGTAGTAGACTCTCAATCAATCTAACAGTCAAGAATTTAGACTGATGAACTTACCAGAGATGTACTGTATGTTGTTTCACAAGGAAATGAGTCCTGTTCCACACCAAAAGTGAAAACTATTAAAACCTAAAAGATAAAAGTGGATTTCATTGGCAGGGCAAGTGGATGGACTGGTAGCAAGCACCAGCTATATTTTTGTTTGGTAATCTATAAGGTATCTAACTATAAAATATATTTGTCTCTTTATCTAAACTTTAAGTGATTATGGCTTTCCAAACAAAAATTGCATATAATGAAAATTAAAGTAAGGTTAAAACTGCACAGAAGAGGCTACAGCCAGGGCAAACTCTGATTTAAAGTAACTAAAGTTTAATCCATTATATTTACCTTGACTGGTGCATACACAGCTGGATGATGATCATGGGGAATTAAACCTGTTGAGGTCACGTTGTTTTTGACATTTTTCTAAACTGGATATCTGTAGTAACTCTATAATTTATAGATACCCAAAAGGTTTTCATGCTCATTTTTCAAGGTTCTTATATACAAAGCTGACATTCCTTTTTATTTTACAGTACATCTTTGCAGTACGGCTCAAGCAGTCCCCGTGTCAGCAGTCTTAATTTTGCGAACCTATACTACTGTGGAGCTAAGAAGTGATGTCTGTGACTGCAGTTACAGCTCTGACTCCGCTCAAGGTCCCTAACTGCCCATTCTGACTGTTGCAGGACTCACTTGTGCAGCCAGCAAACATACCGTCTTGAGAGGAGTTTTCCGGGGCAGCAAAAGGCCTCATGCACTGATTTTTACTGTAGCTTCTAAACCTGTCACGTTTTGAAAGAGCATGATTTTAATGTGGTCAATAGTGAAAACGACCGTCATAATATTAAATTCCATGATTTGTGATAAGTTAAAGAACCATGGAGGAGCCCCGCACCAGTTTGTTAGCATTACCTAAGTCGGGGCCAACAACATTTGATAATATTTTCCTTGTTAATGTACAAGCGAGTAAACTGAAGCATACTGTGTTCCGCGCTAGTACAAGCAAATGTTTACTTACTTTACGGACTAATGTTAGCTGACGTTTATTTGTATTTTAAACTAGAGCAACTTTACGTTGGAGTTACACACGCGAATATAAAATATCGTATATATTATCAAACTTTTAATAATGAAATTACAGTATTTTTAAAGGAAAAATAACATGTGTGCAGCAACGAATGTATTACACGATATATGCCTTCTCAATAAAGCAAAGTCTAATAAATAAAGTAATACAAAGATTTACTCACCAAAGACAAAGTAAAGCGAAAATGGCGAATGCGTTTTAGATGGGTGCACAGGTCTAATCGCGGTCAAAATATGTTACTTTACGGCAGTGACTACACGCATGCATGAGATGTCTTAATTATTTAAAGATCATATTAAATAAGTTAAATAAGTTTGATGAAAACGTAAAAAAAATCATTTGAAACAACCTATTACTGTTAATTAGAATCAAAAAACGCATTAAATTAATAAAATCTGCCAAATTAAATTATGTTGTATTTACTAGGGACCAAAATCATTTTTTTCAGTGTAATTTAATAGGTTTGAGAGTACAAATATGAATACTCACGCAAGATGTGCCTTGTACCTCGAACACTTAACACTAGAATTACCAGAGCCTACGAAAAAACTCGTAGATCCGTCCCACCTTAAATAGCTACTTAAATCCGGGGTCTTTTGTCCTGTTAATGTCCAGATTAAGAGCAGCAAGCAGCCGGCTATTCATCCCCGACCATCGCAGAACATGCTAGAACTTCTCACAGCTCAAGCCTTGATTGATTATCTGGGAGTGAAGTGGAGTTTTAGAGTGGAAATAATAGATCGTTATTTGGAACACACTCATTTCATGTGTGTTCCGTTTCTACAGTAATCTGTGTAAACACATTGTTAAAACAGAAACTTTTTCATATTTTAGTAATAAATGTTACAAAATGTAGGCATAAACTATAGAATATGTGAGGGCTGATTTCCAAAGATCAAATAAACACTTTCACAAAAGGTTCAAGAACAACACAGCAGCTCCCATGGCATAGCGCTAATATTTGCTTTCGTAGTCCTCAGAGACTTGAGTTCGATTCGCCGTTGGGGAGAAACTGTTATTATTTTTTTCTTTTTAACCTCAAACGGACATAATATTTATAAATTGGTATGCACTGTCAGTTAATGAGATCGTTATATTTTCATGTGGGATGCTCCTTTTAAAATATTTTTTGACAACTGAGACTGCAATTAACATGAACAAGTGTCCTTATAACTGTTATTTTTAAGATCCATAAAAATATCCATAACACACAGACAGACCAAGCACTGCGTAATAGAAAGACAGACAAACAGGCAGAGAAGTCACTAAATAAACAGGGAAAGTACTGTATAATAGATATATCAAAAAACAGCTAAGGGAATAGTTATATAGATAGATTGGAAGGAAAGGCATTATATGATAGGCAGACAGGGAAGCTGCTATATAATAATAAAATTACTGTTATTACTATATAGATAGACAGAGTTCATAGTATAATAGACAGACAGAGAAAGCACTACTAAATGAAGAATAGGTGGGCGGGCGGGGGGTTAGAGCGTGATCGTCATTGAGAAAATAAAACTCAAAAAAGGAGGATGCAACATCAACAAGCTTCTGTTCCAAGACATCCGCTTCCCCAGGAAAGTAAACTGTGTCAGTGTCAAGTGCCCTTTCAATGTAATAGAAACCACAGCATATAGAAAAGTGTGCGCATTGCAACAGGTACACACGTCGTAATGTAGGAAAGACGGTTCTTGTATGCTCTAACCCCGCCCCCCGCCTGCCTGCCTGTTTGCGTGCCTCTTCTGATCTGACTCAAAGTAACAGCTCGAGTGTTACTTAGAGTCAGATCGGGGGAGAGGGGGAGGGGTTAGAGCGCGTGAGCTTATTCAGTGCGGCAGGAACAACGCACATGTTGATCTTTTTTTTTTTTAGTACATGTGCCTTCCCTGTTTATTTAGTGACTTCTCTGTCTGTTTGTCTGTCTCTCTATTACGCAGTGCTCTGTCTGTCTGTGTGTTATGGATTTTAAAAATAACATTTATAAGGACACTTGTTCATGTTAATTGCATTCTCATTTGTGAAAAAAATATTTTAAAAGGAGCATCCCACATAAAAATATAACGATCTCATTAATTGACAGTGCATACCAATTTATAAATTTTATGTCTGTTTGAGGTTAAAAAAAAAAACAACAACTCTTTCTCCTCAACTGGGAATCGAACTTAGGTCTCTGAGGCACGGCAGGAAGTTCGTGACTGCATATCTTACTGCTACTCACGGGAGATGTTGTATCATTCTTGAACCTTTTGTGAAAGTGTTTATTTGATCTTTGGAAATCAGGCTTCATATATTCTATAGTTTATGCCTATATTTTGTAACATTTATTACTAAAATATGAAAACCTTTCTGTTTTAACAATGTGTTTATACAGATTACTGTAGAAACGGAACACACATAAAATGCGTGTGTTCCAAAAACAATCTATTATTTCCACTCTAAAACTCCACTTCACTCCCAGATAATCAATCAAGGCATGAGCTGGGAGAAGTTCGTGCATGTTCTGCGACTGTGGGGGATGGAATAGCCGGCTGCTTGCTGCTCTTAATCTACACATTAACAGAACAAAAGACGCTGGCGGAGAGGTAAGGACGGATTTAAGTAGCGATTTAAGGTTGGACGGATCTACAAGTTTTTTCGTAGGCTCTGGTAATTCTAGTGTTAAGGCTCCAAGACGGCAGAACCCCCGGCTTCCAGCGTCGTTTTAAACGCTACGGAAGGTGAACTGGGTAAACAAATGAAATGCATACTTGAACGCGGTGACTTGAGCGCCTATGCAAAATGAATATTTTATACATCTGTCTTGCAAAGATCCCTGACCTTTGTGAAAAAAGCGGATAAAGAAACCGGTACCACAGAAAAATGCATGTAGCTTATAAAGTAAAAATGTTTTGTTACCTCAGACTTTTAAAAACAGGCGGATCCGTACAGAAAACAACCGGTTACAGCAGATTCCGATTCGAAAGAGTACGCATTTCACAAACAGGGCCCTTCTGCACGTTCAGAATACTGACCTCTTAACTATGCCAGAGCTAAAACACAGCCTGCCTGCGCTTTTAAACACTGTCTCTAGTTAAACAAGCACACCTCACTATAGCCTCCTGGCTCTAAGAGCAGAAGCATATGAGCTATTAATGAATTTTCAGAGAAAAGAAATTTAAATGTAATAAGGAAAAGTTGTCTTGGAGACAGGATGACCGCATCATACCTAGATTACCTTTATAAAATCAGTATAAAAGCTGATCAATAAAGAATAAAAGAAAGATCTTGACTTATGGCTGACACCTCAAGCAACACAAAAAATGGGTCACCTGGAAAAAAACAAAACATCTAGCAATATCAGGCTGTGTGGTGTTCACACTTTATTTTGTTTTATGGCACTGTGTATTTGACCTATGATCTTCTCTTGCCTGTTATGGAGCTCTGTCTAATTACCTGAGTTACAGGAATTGGGAAGTGATGAACTATTTTGGTAAGAATATGTTTTAAGGTCTACATAAGTAAGAGTATAAAGGGGAAAAGTGTCACCCTAGGACCCTCCCATGACAAAACAAAAATCATAGCTAAGGTAGAAACCTGCTTTCTTATAAATCTCTGTTTAAATGCAGAAGTGTATTTACAGAGTTTTCCTTTGTCAAAAGGCTCCTAGGTTATAGAAATGAGCTAAACAAAAAATTAAAACTCATCACTGGCCACAGCAAATCCAAAAACACACATGGAATCTGCCTCTCTTGAGCATCGTGGTGTTACTTTTAAAAATAACTTCATTATATTATACTTACAAAAAGAGTAACCAAACATGCACGATAACAGGGCTTTTACAGGCAGGAGTGTTAAAAGAGACACAAAGCATTTGTAACACGAGATTGCTTCATGTCTTGAAAGGTAATAAATGAAAGTGGGAGGTTAGTATATGACCTAAGAGCGGTGAATGAGATAGTATGGGAATGGCCAGCAGAGATCCCTAACCCCCAAACAACAGCAGGGGATGGGTGCTTGAAGTGGACGGCGAGCTCTCTGCACGTGGGGGGCTCAGACCGTGTCAGCGCTCTGAGAGCTTGTCAGCTTTGAAAGTCTCAGTGTGTAGAGAGATTGAGAGAGAGAGCAGGGCATGTTTGCAGGGGTCTGCTAAAAGCGGGGCTGCTTGTCTTTCTGTGAGATGGAAGATTCAGCTATTGGGTGCTTAGACCTTTCTGTGAAAGGATTTTCAGGGAGATGGGGAAGGCGGCTTGAGTTAGATAAAATAACAGCGATTTACAAGTGATAAAGCAAAGGTTAGATAGATATTTTAAATAATAGATACAGGGGTTCTTACCCAAAGCAGTATAGGCAGGAGAGGCTATAAGGTAGCTTGGCCTGGCTGGAACACTGGGACCTCGGTAATAGATTCCATTTCCTGCTCAGAGTCTTTAGAACCGAAGAAAATGCTTCGCTTTTTTTACAGCACTTTCAGAAGTGGCTGGGAAATGTGGGAGGCCAGCCATCAGGTGCTGCCTGACCCGGGGGCTGAAACGGGATGCGATCGCCCTCAGCTGGCTCAGCCCGTGTCTGCGCTCTGAGAGTTTGTCAGCTTGCCACAGCAATATGCACAGCCAGAGAGAAAGAAATCAGGCACACCGAGACATGCTCTCATCCCCCTGACAGCCCCTGCGAGCAGGTCTCGGTGTGCCTGATTTCTTTCTCTCTGGCTGTGCATATTGCTGCGGCAGGCTGACAAAAGAATCTGTCTGTGAGATGAAAAAAGCCTGGAGCTGTAAGTGATAAAGCAAAGATTAGATAGATATTTTAATTTTGTGTTAATATTAAAATCATAGATAGAACCGAAGAAGATGCTGGGAAGTGTGGGGAGGCCAGCCGTCAGGTGCTGCCTCACCGGGGGCCGAGGCAGGCCCTTCAGGCCGGCAGGGTACGAATAGGAACGTGCTCAGACTTGTCCAGGGCCAAGGCAGCAACCTGCCTGGACTTGTCGAGGGCCGACCCTGGGCATGTCTGTGCTTTTCGAGGTAAAGGCTGTAACATGCCTGGGCTTGTTATTCGGGAGAGGGGGACTTGGAAGTGGGTGGGGGCGGTGGTGGGTTCAAGGAGGGGACAGACATCCATCAAACAGCTTTTGAGAGTTTCCTGGGGCAAGCAGGTGGGTGTGGGGTGTTGGTGGGTTCAAGGAGGGTGCAGATATCCATCAAACGGCCCTTGACAGTTTGTTTAACCAAGCAGGTTGGTGGGGGAAGGAGTGAATTCAAAGAGGGGGCAGACATCCATCAAAATGCCCTTGACAGTTTGCTTAACCATTCAGGTGCACGGACGGGTTCAAGGAGGGGGCAGACATCCATCAAAATGCCCTTGACAGTTTCCTTACCCAATCAGGTGCAAGGGGGCGGGTTGAAGGAGGGGTCTGGGCGGGGACAGGGTGTCCTTCACCAATCCACCAGAAGGGGGTGGGGTCAGATCACATGGAGGGGTGGGCCAAAGGGGCGGAACTTCCGGTCTTATGTCATAAAGGGGTGGGGAGCAGAATGGTGCAGTCAAGAAGTGGAGTTTTCCACAAGAGCAAAATGGGCATTAACTCCCCAAAGCTCCATCAAAGGCATGTCAAGCATCTTAATAAATTGAAGATTTATTTATCAAAAATAAAAATAGAAAAATGCAAAGAAAAGCTCAAAAGAAGCAACGATGAATCTACAGCAAACTGGTCCTAATACACAATCCAGAAGAAGAATACAAGAACAAAACAGAAAAAGGATGGAAAAGAAATACAGTAAATTCGAATTCACAATAATACTTACACACTCCACAATAAACAAATGATTTCCCACTTCTGTGTCTCCTTAGTGGACTTATAACACCAGAGGGCGTGCTTAGGACTGATGGTGTCAGAGTGGCCCCACCTCCTGGAGAACCACCCACAAAGTACATGGAACATTAGCACATTTAAAGGGACAGTAGACAATTACAGAATTACAAATGAAATCAATATAAATAACATTAAAACATGAAAATTAATATACCAAATTTAACAAAACAACAATAAAATATACATAAATTCACTCTGATACATAACAGGTGTAATACATAAAATAACACCTAAATAACTGAATATATATGAAACAGTGCCAAAAAAAAAGCAAAGGAACCAATGTGTAATTTGGATTAGTCCTTTTATTTATTTTTGGCTTTATGAAAACATCATCAAAACCAGGTACTATCACAAAGGAATTTATAGAGCAAACAAATGTATGATTCATTGTCAAATACAAATAACCAAAGAGCAAATAAAAAATATATATTAAAAAGAACATTCACATATACGGGTTTACCTTAATAATGGGCAAAGAAGATAGCACAGTCAAATAAAATATTGAAAATATGTGGATCACATGATAGTAGTAGAGAAACGTTAGGATCCATTGCTGAACAAGTTTATCAGAATTTATGCTGCAGTGAGAGGCAGCTTTGTGGGCTCTTAGCCAATAAAATGATGACACAGCAATCATATGACTCATGGAAAAAAATCTAACAGTACTCCAGTCTATTTCACCACATCTGGATGTGTTTCCCAGCAATATGTCTATGTGGTTGCTTGTCTTCAAGTAACTTGCATGATTAATAATGTTGTTTAAACAGGCTTTTATTGCTTTGAATTATATTGTGCAATTAGTAGGGTGCAATGAATAATTACATATTTTTTTAATGGAAAATATCACACATTATCTAAAAAGATTTATTGACGCTTAATTTCATCTCTGTAACTTAACTTGTCTTTTCCTGGTGCATATCATATTTCTTCCCCACTGTCTCCACATTCACCAAAAGTCCATCAGAACATAGTGAAAGTAACCACTTGAAAGGGTAACAAGTACTATAGGGTCTCCACAGACTGAGCCTAATGCTGTCTTTAATGCATGTTTACATGGGTTAGACCCATTGAAATGTGGTGCTGATGTTTATTTAAGTTGAAACAATGAAATAAGAAATGTAATCAGTTTTAAATTATATATCCTCACTCATTTCTTTCTGTGGCTCTAATACATACAACATTCTTAGTTTGATATTTCTTTTGTCACACATGTGCACATGGGAGGCAGCTAAAGGGCCTCATTGAGAGTAATTCCATGGCAGACCAAGGGGGTGGCGGAGTACACTGACTTTTTCTCTCACTTCTTTGCAGACCAGTTACGGGAAATTCCACCTGGCTCCAATGACATCATGTCTGGCCCCAATGACACCACTTCCTGTTCCGCCTCCACTGATGATATCACTTCCAGTTCCAGCCTCAGTGATGCCACATCCGGTTCCATCCCTACTAATGAAGTCATTTCCTCCACTTTCCCTTAAAGCCGCCATCTTTGTGCTATCAAATGAGTTCAGCTGTGTACTCCAGTCTGTACACATCTACACCTTGACAATATCTATTTTGCAGCCAGGAATAATATACAGGTGGCTGCCCCAAACCTTTTTGTGGCTCTTTTGTCGTGCTCATGACACTTTCTAATGCCACCTTTCCTTCCTGGTGCTGTGTGTTTTACAACATACTGTATATAGTAAAACTATATTGAATCTATAGAATTTACTCTATTTTATATTATGTTTCAAGAACATTGTCAGCTTCCCCTCAAAACAGAACTGTAATACTGAAACCCAACTTATTTTGATGCAGAGGTCAAGGCCCATGTGATAGCTCTTTGTCACATTGTCTATCACAAAATGTAGTTTTTAGGCACAAGTGTAGTTAAATGTCATGAAAAGTACACAATCTTGTTGTTCTCTCTTCTGCTGCTAACTGGACATTGTAAATAAACTGGTACAGGAAGGTTATGCTAATTTGAAATGCCAGTTTAAAGCGTGTTTCTTGTCCTTGGTAACACAAAGAAGTGCTTGTGATTGTAAAAAAGGCAGTATGATGGAATGTTTCAGGGACCATCCTCTCTCTGTATTCAAAAATAGATTACTGTGAAAATACATAGAGCAGTGCCCATAACACAAAGGCAGGCTAACATTTCTATCTGAGGGCCACATAGACATCTGTAAGGTTTCTAACGGGCCACATGTGTCAAAAATCTAAATTTACTAAATAATGAATGCTATTTTCACACCAAAATACATTTATTAGTCATCTATACTAATAAAAGGCAAAGCCCTCACTACTGACTGACTGACTGACTCACTCACTCACTCACTCATCACTAATTCTCCAACTTCCCGTGTAGGTAGAAGGCTAAAATTTGGCAGGCTCATTCCATACAGGTTACTTACAAAAGTTAAGCATTTCATTTTGAAATTCTATGCGTAACGGTCATAACGGTTGACAAAGTCCGCCATGTTAAACTTTCTTATTTATGGCCCCATCTTCACGAAATTTGGTAGGCGGCTTCTCTGCGCTAACCGAAACCGATGTACGTACTTATTTCGGTGGTGTGATGCCATTTTTGGCCACCATATTGAACTTTCCAACGGTCTTTGTTGCCCTCAATGACTCACTCATCACTAATTCTCCAACTTCCCGTGTAGCTAGAAAGCTGAAATTTGGCAGGCCCATTCCTTACAGCTTACTTCCAAAAGTTAAGCAGGTTTCATTTAGAAATTCTACGCGTAATGGTCATAACGGTCGACAACGTCTGCCATGTTAAACTTTCTTATTTATGGCCCCATCTTCACGAAATTTGGTAGGTGGCTTCCCTGCACTTACATATTTCGGTGGTATGACGCCACTGTCGGCCGCCATATTGAACTTTCCAACAGTCTTTGTTACCTATCGGCTCATCTTCAAGAAATTTGGTATGCGGGTTCCCAACGCTAACTGAATCCTACTTAGGTACATATATACGTCCATAGGCTGCAGCTCGGTCACTGTGTGAGGCGGCGTTGGGTCCCCCATCCCCACGCCTCCCACGTTGTTGGCTGCCTGCCTATATAAGGCCGTCTGTCGCTCCGGTCTCTTCATTCCCTTCCTTGCTTCGCCACGGTATTCACGTCTCCCTACTGATAACTGCTGCCTTTTTATTTAATCCACGGCTTCTCCGCTGGTTTATTGTTCATTTTTTACGATTATAGTTATTGTATAGGTATTTTAAAATAGGTATTTTATGTATGTTTTAAATAGGTATTTTAAACTTAGTTTACATTGTTCAGGTACCCATTTCCTTTATCGTTCCAACCATACCCCCATTAACATGTCTATTGATGTGATCACCATCGATCAAAGAACTGTCACTTACCGAGTGGTTTCCATGCCCGGAGATGGCTTTTCCATTCTCTGTGTTACATATTGCACGGCCATATCAGGCTCACTCTTGATATCCGGAGGAACATTGAGTCTTATGTATTGAATGACTGGGACAGGTTCAAGGTGTGGACTGATGACGGTACAGGAGATAATTATACTACACAGGAGCACTATAAGAGTGAAATGCTTAAGCCCTTCACCTGTGGTTCTGCATGTGAGTCGATGGCTGCTGCTGAATTGTTTGGTTGTCGCTTTCAAGTGTACCAAAATGGCCAAATATTTTACACCTTTGGACAACCGCTAATGCCTCTTAAACATCTTAGATTTACAGGTGACAATTTGAGTAGTGGACACTTTGATGTTTATGAATGTTTAAACTCTCAAAAGCTGGATGCGAAGTTATCGATGAAACCGGTTGTATGCTTACAACACTTGACAGATGCTGAATGTCACTTCAACACAGCAAGTCCTGCAAATACTAACGTAATTGAAACAAACCATGAAACTCAAACCGATTATGACAGCAGCAATCCAAGTTTTGAGATTTGAGGCAAGATTGCTTTTCACACGGCCAACTGTACGTTGCATGCTCAAGAGTAAGCTCAGCGCACAGCTTGGTCATATTACAACCGGCGGGCCGAACTGACAACGTGGCATACAAAGAGATCCTTAACAAATAATTATTGGTATATTTTCCCTCAGTTTTAAAAGGTTTACTTTTCTTCTTAATAAAAATTTTAAGGCAGTACTTCGCCGCTGCGTAGCACGGGTATTTTGCTAGTATAACTATATAACTTTGGTATACAAAGAAAGCAGCAATAAATTAGCTTTTTGCTGTAATTCACTTTCTGATAAACTACATCCAAATATACTGTGCTTAGTAAATGTCTCTATAAACTGAACTCCATAGAAACTGCAAGACTGTCACTGAATATTAGGCACAGTGCTTTACCTTCAAAATTTGGAAAAGAAATACTTGTATGCCCATTTCTTCTTACAAACATGGCATTCATTTTCAGTTTTACAATTTTTCATAGTAGCACTCATTGTTAGGGAAAATAAAATTTGAAATATAATACAGCGCTCAGATAATGGCCGAATTAATAGCAACCAGTCTCCCAACTACGTATGATCCAAACGTCAGTGTACATGTACGGTTACACGCTGTACAAAGTCCACTTTCGTAAGCACAACCTTCCACTTGTACATATGTAACATAAACGAACTTTGTTTTCATTTGTTCACATGTTCCAAAACACTCACAAATTATGTATTTAAATTGTCATTTTTGTTAACAAAATCACAAAGATTTTAAATTTGTGCACAGGTTGCACAAATTGACGTTGAGGACTGTGGCCCGGGGTCCATACTTTGCCCACCCTTGCCATAACACAATGAATGGGATTCAGATGATGTTCGTGCTCCATAAGTGTTTACTGGAAGTGTTGCCTGTGAAGTTTGATAGCTTCCATGTGGACACTTTTTCACTGGGCATTTCCAATATTTAGTTAATCTATACTAATAAAAGGCAAAGCCCTCACTGACTGACTGACTGACTGACTGACTGACTGACTGACTCACTCACTCACTCACTCACTCACTCACTCACTCACTCATCACTAATTCTCCAACTTCCCGTGTAGGTAGAAAGCTGAAATTTGGCAGGCTCATTCCTTACAGCTTACTTACAAAAGTTGGGCAGGTTTCATTTCGAAATTCTACGCGTAATGGTCATAACTGGAACCTATTTTTTCGTCCATAGACTATAATAGACTTCTGCTCGATGCCCGTGGGAGGCGGAGTTACGCCTCCCACGTAATTTAGTGCCTGCCCATATAAGGCCGTCCGTCAGCGGCAATCCAATAGAAACACTGCTACTAAATATTCACGGGTGAAGGACTGTGCTTATGCAGAGGAAGATGAGATGGTCAGGGTGGTGTTTGGCACAAACTCAGCGAAACTGCGAGAGAAAGTTTTAAGTGCCGGGACTTCGGTAACATTAAATACAGCCATGGACATAGCACGACATGGCACCAGCATAGCTGGGAAACTTCGATGCATGTACACCGAGCGGCTCACGTGAACTGACGCAGTGCACAGACAAAAAGCAACAGTTCCAAAGAGCGCTGAACAAAAACCGAATTACACAATTAAAAAGGCAGCAAAAAAATATGAAGCGTCTGATACATACAAGCATATTTATAAGTGCAGCTACTGCGGAAACAAAGCACACGGTGGAAAAAGTCAATGTCCCGCTAAAGGAAGACAGTGTAAAAAAAAAAAACCCGTGCATGCAGTGTGTCAGGTCTCAGATAAAGAAGAAGACGAGCTGTTTATTGATGCAGTAAGAAACGAATCGATCAATGACACCTGTTATCTTTACAACGATTGACAAACACGGAATGTAACTTGAACACAACACATCCTACAAATACGAACCTGATTGAAAGAAATAATGATAATCAAGTCCTTGATGACAGCAACACTCAATAACACTCACAAAACAATTACTGTATATTGACAGTCATGTTACGTTATTTTTAAAATGTTCCCTTTTCTTTTTCATAGCTTCTTTAACACACTACTTCTCCGCTGCGATACGCGGGTATATATATATGTATATATTACCCCGATCTACATACTCAAATAATGGATACTTTATTCGCCATCAGTGATTGTTTTGGTAAAGCCATACTCAGTGTATTCATTAGATGAACGGTAAAAAAGTAAGAGCGAGGGGAGGGTGACTTATTGAGGCATGCAGGCAAAACCACAATAGCACGCGGGCTCGATGTATGAAAAAATATATCTTTTCAAGTTCTATTTAGTCCATATGCGTCAAACTCAAGGGCCGCGGGCCACATCCGGCCCAGCGTGTAATTACTGTATATCCGGCCCTCGAGATCATTTTATATACTGTATTACTGTATTGTTATTAATGGCCCGGGTATATGAAGCGCTGGTAACACAATAAACTACAGATCCCATAATGCAGCGCTTCAGCTGCCTTGCCGAACACTTACCGCGTTAATCAAGTCTAGCTTATGATGCTGCAAGTTATTTCGAAGCTAGCCCACACGATGCTGAAGAGAAAAGTTGATTCTGAAAATAGAGCCTTTAAAAACCGATCGGAGGCTGAGTATATGTTTACTGACATTGCCGGTAAACCCGTGTGTCTCATTTGTGGAGCTAATGTGGCTGTAATTACAGAATTTAATCTAAGACGGCACTATGAGACAAAACATCAGAATAACCTGAAAGACCTGAATGCAATGCAGAAGATACAGAAAGCAGAAGAATTAAAGAAGAATCTGACACATCAGCAGACGTTTTTACCCGTCCACAATCACAAAGTGATTTCAAGTGAAGCTGCTTTTATGGGAGACACAAATGCACCAGTGCAACTTGCCCCACTTTCCCTGTTGCCAAGTAATGTTGAACCAAGTCGGCACAACGGTGTTCCCAAATACGCACTTTGCTGATAAACTGAGCGCACTGCGCACTGAGTTCGCACGGCGCTTTGGTGACTTTGAAGAACAAAAAAGGAATTTTGAGTTGTTTCGCAACCCATTTGCCGTCGATGTGGAAACTGCACCTGTGCAGATTCAGATGGAGGTGATTGAGCTGCAGTGTAATGGCACACTGAAGGCAAAGTACGATACTGCAGGGCCCGCACAGTTTATTCACTCCATTCCCGCAGAAATGCTCCAGCTCCGTCTACAATCGGCTCGAACCTTGTGCATGTTTGGTAGCACATATCTGTGTGAGAAGCTCTTCTCAGTGATGAAGACTAACAAAACAGCACACAGGAGTTGCCTCACTGATGAGCACCTGCAGTCCATCCTGAGAATCTCCACAACA
>JANRMT010062805.1:569963-626682 GCA_026402145.1 Polypterus bichir lapradei
AATCGTTTTGTTCACCCCACTGAATTAAAGCTGAAAGTCTGCACTTCAATTGCATCTGAGTTGTTTCATTTAAAATTCATTGTGGTAATGTACAGAACCAAAATTAGAAAAATGTTGTCTCTGTCCAAATATTTATGGACCTAACTGTATTTTAGTAAACCTTAAAAAATAATGTGTAGTTAAAGTCTCAACTGCATTCTCAGCATTTCTGGAACTTAGCAGAGCCAGATAACTATAAGAATCTTCACCAAGCAGCTCTGAAAATGTCTGCTTTGTTTGGGTCTACATACCTCTGTGAGTCTGCCTTTTCTGACATGAATGTCATGAAATCAAAGTTCAGAACAAGACTGACAGAGGAACATTTAGATGACTCCATAAGAGTGAACCTAAGTGGCTACACTCCACCATACACCTCTCTTGTTGACTCCATGCAGTGCCAGTCATCAGACTAACTGAAAAACACAACACACGTGCAACTGGACATGTGAAAACTCTTGTGAAGTGAAACGGTGACATGTAACAAAATGACAAATGAATAAGTCATATCTGTGCATTTGTAATTGCATTGTTTTGTTTTGACAGCATTCATGTTTTAATTCAATAGTGTGAGATACACTAGAAAAGGCATACAGACGTACAAAATGCACATGCAGGTGAACTAAATATTTTTGTGATGTTTTAATGCCAAATGTGAGTTGTGGACACCAATATTTTGTAAATGTTCAGGCAAAACAAGCTTATTCAGTTTGTTTGAGTTGAAATAAGCTATGAGAGTAAACGTTAGAAAACATGAGTAGCTCTTGGCCATTTTCATTTTGTAAAAGTAGCTCTCAGGGGAAAAAAGGTCGGAGACCCCTGTTCTATATGCTGTACCTAAGGTAGAGGGGGGGCCCTAACACTGTAACTGTGAGACCACCCCAGGCTTTAATAAGGCCAGAGGAAACACTGAAGTTTTTGAATGCACAGATACCAAGAAGAATTGTTTATGAACACAGCGTTGAATGTTTCATTGTGATTTTGGCATAGACTTTTATTTTTTTTTTGCATTCTGGTTAAGCCTTTTGGAAAACCGTCATAACTTTGCTCTTTCATTTTTATAATTAATTCTTTAAGTATATTAAAGGAACTCTGTTTTGTAATTTTTGGGGAAAGGGCTTTATGGTTGAATATACAGGACCTGTTTTAATAATGTGGTGCTGATAATGTTACAGGCTGTAACTGCCAGGAGCATGGACCTAGCAATGTGACTGTACTGCTGCAAAGGATGAGAGGCAGTTAGAAATGTTGTTTAATGACCAGAAGAATTAAACATACATCAAAAATCATGCTGAAATCAAAACCATCTATCCACATTCTGAAATAAGAAAATGTAGTCTAGTGTTTATAACATACATGTTTTTTGCCAAAAATCTTTATATTTAATATGTATGACTTCTGAGTTACAGTAGCATTTTAACAGTGAATGTCACCAAACATTTGTTACAAGGAGAACTTCTTTGTGAACCTGAGCATAACCTGCACATAGTGTAACTAAATGATAAGAATGCAAGCAACAGTAAGCACTCCTAGTCTTTAGCAACTAAAGGCCAACCCATGGTAAGAGGCTTGACAGATCAGATCAGCAGATCATCTGTGTCCATATCTTTCTGTCCTCTGCGTCTTTCTCTGTCACACTCACCACCTACATATCCTCTTTCACCACATCCATAAAACTAATCTTAGGCCTTCCTCTTTTCCTCTTGCCTGTCAGCTCATTCCTAGCCTTCTTCTCCCAATATACCCAGCATCTCTTCTCGGCACATGTCTAAACCAATGCAATCTTGCATCTCTGGCTTTGTCTCCAAACCATCCAACCTGAGCTGACCCTCTAATGTACTTATTTCAAATCCTGTCCATCCTTGTCACATGCGGTGCAAATTTTAACATGTTTAACTCTGCCACTTCCACCTGTCACCCCTGTCTTGTCATCAGTGCTGCCATCTATAACCCATGACATAGCTGGTTTCATTACTATCTTGTAGACCATCCCTTTCACACTTTCTGGTACCAATCTGTCCCAAATCACTCCCGACACTCTTCTCCACCCACTCCACTCTGCCTGCACTCTCTTCTTCACCTCACTTGCACACTCCCTTACTTGGGATCGACAGTACTTACTCTGTATTGTTAATCCCAAATATTTAAACTCATCGACCTTCGCCTGAATGTCATTAAATATTGTAGGTTAAAAGAAACCACTCCACCATACAGTCAGCACAAAATTTTAATTAACTGCTTATTGAGACCCATTTTCCCTTTTTTATATGTTATCAGTTGCATGTTGAGCTACACAAGCAACTTATGATAAAGATAAGCAATGGTGGAAGGCATGAAAAGTTCATCATAAAGAGTAATAATCATGCATGGTGAGTTGTGCAACTGCTGTCTATGCAGAAACACAGTTGCTGTGGGCAGCAGTCATGGTTTTGGTAGCCCAGCTGTGTGGGTTTCAGTGAAAATGAGAATATGACATGCATTTCATTCAAAGGCAAGGCATGCCATTTTTTACACTTAGCGTGACCTACCCTTACAGAGCAGATCTCCTATTTTTACAAATCTTTGAGCACACAAAGCTTATCTAAGTGTATGTAGCGTGAGTAATGTGCCTATTCAGAAGTGATGAACATGCTAATGTTTATCTGTCAAAAAGCGCGTCATTTATGTCCTCTTCGACGGCACAGAGACAAGATTAATGTATCGTTGAAAACAAAGGCTGGGCCGGTGTTCAACAAAAAGCAGGAAATTGAACAGCTTGGCCCACTCACTGCAAGAAAGCTACTCACCTATACTCCAAACCAGTGCAATCAAGCCTGACTCCTAAAATACCACTGCAAATCTAGAATCGTCTTTTATGAAAAGAATAACATGTCTTCCAGGGAGTTCTGCGGCTGCAAGTGCTATATGTAAACTTAGGTGAGATATAATTTGTCTACTATCTTAAAGTATTTGGTCCAGTTCGGTTCAAGTTTTTGCATGTGTAGGACTAGTACAAAATAATAGCAGGTTAATACAGCAACATGCAATGCATTCATTTATATGTACACAAATTTATAAATCTGACCATTCATCCATTTTCTAAACCTGCTCATTTGAACAGCACTGGTAACCAGAAACAGATGAGACGTCAATCTAACTCGGGGCACATGAAAGACATTAATAAAGTAACACATTTACATACCTAACTCAGAAAATGTTGGGACAGTGTGGAAAATGCAACTAAAAACAGAAAGCAGTTATTTCAAAATTCCCTTTGACTTGTAGTCCATCACAACCAGTACAAAGACAAAATATTTAATGATTATTTTGGTCAACTTCTTTTCTTGAGGGTGACACAATCCAAAAAAAAAAGTTGGGATGGGGTAGTTTAGTGGCAATAATAAGTTCAAATAAATGCAAATGATGTTCAATACGAGATTGTAATTATGCTTTGGTATAAAAGCTGCATCTAGGAAAAGACTAGTCCTTTATTGGTCAAGAATCACCAATTTTACTACAGATGTGTCAGAAATCATTCAAAAGTTTAAAAACAATGTATCATAAAGACAGATTAGAAGGGATTTGGGTATTTCACCCTCAACAGTGTTTAAGCCCAAGGGTATTTTGGCAAATCTTTTATAACATGCAGCATGTTCACCATGTACTTAACAACATGCACTGTCACAGAGTCCAGCCTCTCTATAATGGCAATGATCTTGATGTCACATCATAGTAATATAACATCACAAAATAACAAAACATTTTTTTCAGTCCAGCCAAATATGACTTGTGGGTAACAGAGAGAAGATAAAGAAAAATCCAGTTGACAGGTGTTAAGTAAAAAACAAAAATTGATTACCCAATGTCCTTTGGAATATCTCATGTCAAAGATTATTTATCAACATGGACTTTGAATTATTCTAAAATGGTCTGTGGGTACCCCTACAGACACAGCCAGAACAGTAACATTGTTTTTTTATATATATATATGCTCATGTTTTTGTTTATTACTTGAGAAACACTCACATGTTGCCTTGATACATTTCAAATCTTGAACATTTCTTGTATATTTTCACGATTTTATTGTGGTAGGGTTTATTTATGATAGGATGACCCTATTTCCCTTTCTGGATTCTTTACTACGTAGACCTGACGACATGTCCAGAGAATATGAGCCGTATTTTGCCATCCTCACCTCTAATGAGCATTCTGGTTGAGCTTCCTCCAACTGTTTGTTCTTTGGCAGTCCATGGTATGTTCAACATTTTTCACCAGCACCATAACTTGAAAGCGTCAATTCTTCATCGATCTTCCTTATTCATCATCCAACTTTCTCACACATACGAAGCATTTGAAAATACCATTGCTTGGATTAGATGCACTGTAGTCCTTAAAGACGCATCTTTGCTTTTTAACACTTTGGAGAGGTTGTTCACAGCAGATTTTTCCCAGTGCAACACATCATATTCTATGGACATTGTTTGTGGATCCAAGTAGAATAAAATCGTTCACAACTTCAATCTGCTCTCTGTCTATCATGATGTTGCATGCTAATTCAGTTGTGAGGGTTTTTGTCTTCTTTATGTTCAGATTTAATCCATATTGCAGACTGTGGTCATTGATCGTCATCAGTAAATGCTTCAAGTCCTCTTCATTGTCAGCAAGCAAGATTGTATAGTCTGCATATCTCAGGTTGTTGATCAGTCTTCCTCCAATCCTGACACCATGCTTTTCTTTGTATAGTAAGGCTTCGCAAATGAATTGCTCAGCATACAAATTGAATAAGTATAGCGAAAGAATACAGCCTTAAATCACACTCTTCCCAACTTTAAACCATTCAGTATTCTCTTATTCTGTCCGAACAACTGCCTCTTGGTTGACGTACATGTTCCAAATGAGGATGATTAGATGTTCTGGGATTCCCATTCTTCGCAAAGTTATCCATAATTTGTTGTGATCCATGCAGTGGAATGCCTTTGCATAGTCAATAAAGTACAGTTAGACGTCCTTCCGGTGTTCTCTGCTTTCAGCCAGGAGCCATCTCACATCAGGAATGATAAAATTGCATTCTATGCCACCACTCAGCTGCCAGTTTGTCATGTGGCTTGTGCATTGCTGTGATGCTGGAAGCTATGTCACCAATATTTGTAATTCTAATAGGGCCACCCGTGGTGGAAAGATTCCAATAGAGCTTCCAGATTAAGAACAGACTATGAAGAAGGAAACTAGCCATTGAAAGCCCATGCCTAACAATGAAATACTGTCCACTACAGTGCTAGAAGATGAGCCCCCCACCCAGGTCGGAAGGCACTCAATATGCAACTGGGGAAGAGCTGCCTCCTCAAAGTAGAGTTGACCGAAATGACAAGAATGGAGTAAAACCTGGTACTTCAGGAGCTTCGTTTGCTGATGTGACACGACTTAAAATAAAGAGAAACAGCTGCAGACACCCATTAATAATCGGGACTTGGGATGTGAGAAGCATGAATGTAGCAAATTGGAACTTTTTAAAAATGAAATGGAATGCATCAATATCAACATTCTCGGCATCAGTGAGCCCAGACTGACTGACTTTGGTCATTTTCAATCGGACATTCTCACAATCTAGTACTCTGGGAGTGAGGAATCAAAGATGAATGGTGTCACACTCATTATCAGGAAGAACATCTCAAGATATGACTTGAAGTACAATACGGTCAGTGACAGGATAATGCCTATGTTCCTACAATGCAGCTATTATACAAATAAATGCACAAACCACTAAGGCTACAGATGAGGAAAGTGAAGATTTTTACCAACTTCTGCAGGCTGAAGTTAATCAAACTTGCATCAAAGACGTACTAATAATCACTGGTGATCAGAACGTAAAAGTTGGAGATAATGAAGAAGAATAGATAGTTGGGAAATAGGGCCTTAGAGATAGGAATGATGGCGGGAAAGCATTATCAAATTTTGTATTAATTGCAAACACTTTTTTCAATCAGCATAGATGGAGACTTTACACATGGATCTTAGCAGATGAGATGCTCAGAAACCAGATTGACTACATCTGTGTAAAGAGAAGATGGAGAAGTTCAATTTCGAAAGTGAGGACAAGGCCAGGTGTTGACTGTGGAATGGACGACCAACTGCTTATATACAAGTTCAAGCTGAAGTTAAAGAAAATTTAAGCAATGCCACAAGAGCCAAAGTATGATCTCAAACATATACCACCTGCATTTAGAGACCATTTCCAAATTAGATTTGATGCAATGAGCACAAACAATTGAATGTCAGGTGAACTGGCAAAGAGTCACTGAGAAGACCAGAAAAGAAGAGAAGACCAAAGTGGATGTCAGAGGGGAACCTGGAAGTTGCTCTTGAATGTGGAAAAGCCAAAACAAAAGGAAGAAGTGAGGAAGTGGCAGAGCTGAACAGAAAATTTCAAAGCTCTGCTAGAGAAAATAAAGCAAGGTATTACAATGAAATATGCAAAGACCTGCAGCTGGAAAACCAGAAAGGAAGAACACGGTTGGCATTTCTCAAGCTAAAAGAAGTGAAGAAGAAATTCAAGCCTTGAACTGCAATGTTGAGGGATTCTGCAGGCAAAACAATAATAATAAATGATGCAGAAGGAATTAAAAGAAAGTGATGATGGGAGTACACAGAGTCACTGTATCTGTAAAAACTGGATGATGCTCAACCATTCCAGGGGGTTGCATATGATCAAAAGCCGATGGTACTAAAAGAGGAAGTTGAAGCTGTGCTGAAGGCATTGACAAAAAACAAGGCTCCATGAATTGAAAGCATATCAATTGCAATGTGGAGCTGTGGAGATGCTCATTCATCTATGCCAAGAAATCTGGAAAACAGCTACCTGGCCTACTGACTGGAAAAGATCAATTTTTGTGCCCATTTCAAAGGATGGTGATCCAACAGAATGTGGGTGGTTCCGAACAATAGTACTGATATTTCATTTAAGTAAAATCCAGCTGAAGATTATTCAAAGGCGGGTGGAGCAGTACATTGACAGAGAGCTACCAGAAGGGAAAGCGGGAAAAGTGCAGTGCATGGAAAGAGAGATATCATTGCTGATGTGAGACCTGAACATGATGCCTCAAATCCCAATTATAGCCCTATAAATTTATTCCTATTATTCTTGTTACTGTCTGGATTGACATCTGTTGTTATTAACTACTTTCTTCTTTCTTTTACATATATTACCATGGGCAATTTATATAGTATGCCATAACAAGCAGGGGATAAAGTTACACTTTAATTTATGTATTATAGATAATATACATAATAGGAGCATAGTACAAGGAATGTGACAAAAATGAAAGAACTGGTGGAGTAGCAGTTTGTTTTGTTTCTAAGCATTCAATATACTTAAACTACCAAGTGGATCTTTATATTAGTGGTCTCTGGTCATGCATGGTCTGTGTTTTATTGTAATAGGGTCTGAGGTTGATGTTATTTTCTCTTTCAGACTCTTTAATACATAGACTTGAACAGAATGAGCCAAATCCAAACTATAGCCCTCACAGTGCATGTTTAGGCTCCCTTTTATATCTATAACCTCAGGAAACAAGACAGAGTACCAAAATAGGCAGGAGAGAAGCACTTTTATTCAGACATATATAGATTAACTTAAAGTTTCCTAAATTGAGTAAATTATAACCTGGGTCATCTCTCTAGGAGTCTTAAATATGCAATATGCTTAAATTACTAGTTGGATAACTGACATAGTGGTCTCTGGTCTAGTGTGGCTTCTTGATCCATTATGGCCTATCAATGGATGGGACAGGAGAGATAAAGCATGGTTAGCTCTGAATTTAAGCCAATCCTGTAGACCCTGGCACCCATCTTGGAACTGCAGAGGTGTAAGGTATTTTCCAATGATTCAGCTTTTTAGTCCAGCCTCAGCCTCCATTCAATCTCTGGCCAGATCGATCCTGATTGTTCTAACATCTTCTGCAGAAATCATTTTATCTACAGTATCTGATTTGGAAAATTGTAACTATGCCCTGAAAAAGAACTGGTTTATCTGGCTTTCTCTTAATTATTATTATTTTTTTAATTAAAATAAAAATATGGCTCATACTTGTTCAATAATGACTGTATACAAATGATTACTACAACATATTCTTGATATTCCCACATTTTTTTTACCCTGCAAATGTCCATCTAACCTGATAAAGTTCTAAAAAGAAGTTTGAAGCACATTTTAATGATCTGTCTTTGGACGGAGTACAGTGAAATTCTTACTTCAATTTAGTTGTTCCTCTCAGGAAATATTTAAATAACATTTGCACAAATTGTGTACTTTATTTCACACAGTAGTCACACGGTTTAATTAGTCTTACAGTTATCTCTGACACATACATAAAAGCACACATTCAATTTTCATTGCTAGGCTGTAATCTGTTTAACTCCATCCTGCTTATGTCTGACAGTCACTCCATTTTATACAAGCCCAGCCAGACTAGGCTCTTTTATGACCTCTGTATGTGACCAGAGTTTGTTAGTTTTATTTAGCAAACTTGTACAGTAGTAAGTGAACAAGAAAGATGATTGATGGGTATTTTGCTTACTGGATTGAAATTCCAATGACATTGTCAGTGTTGTACAATCACAGCACATGCAATAGCAAACTGGAATGAGGGCCTACAAACTGTCCCAGAATACCTGAACCCTCAGTCTATACTGTCCCAAAATGAGTTCCGGATGTTAAAGTCGAAAACATTGACTTTAAATGCCCATAATTTAGAGGGAAACCCAACAAAAAAAAAAAAACACTCACTGGCTCACAAAACATAGTAGTTTAATATTATTAGTTAATTTTATTAAAGACAAGATCAAAAATAGGATTAGCTTGAAAGGTAAAAACCTGACGCAAACAAATCGACATGCAGCAAACAGAGGCAGTAATTTAATTAAAAAGCAAAGGTTCAAAAATCCAGAAATCCAACCAAAATTCAAAAGAACACAATAATCCAGCAAACACAATTTACTATCCAACAATGCTAAAAACTGCTGTGATAGCAGCAGCTTTGGCTTAATTATTCACTTAACTGCCTAATTTGTTGGCTTCATCTCTTGTCATTCCACCCACAATACACAAAGGATAAAGGAGAAAAAAGAACACTAACAAAAACAGACATAAATGTAATACAATTTAAAAAATCATATTGCATAAATATAATGACAAAACAAAACTAAAACAAAAACTAACAATATAATATGAATGATTATATTTAAACAAAAAATGACTAAACACAAAAGAAACAAACTTGAGTCAGAGCGACAACTCTGGCTGTACCATAACATTCAGAGGATGACAGGGAAAAAGAGAAGAGAAAATGTACAAAGAAATTAATGTAGTACATATGAAACAAATATGTTTACTCTACAAAAAATATTAATATGAAAAAACATACAAACTAATTCATAAATCAAAGGAGTTCCAAAATCAATTCCAGTAATTGCATAATATGCACTGAATTAAATATACTTAAGAGAAGGCAGCATGGTGGTGCAGTGGTTAGTGGTGCTGCCTAACAGAACTTGGATCAAATCCTGCATCTGATTGTTCTCTGTATGATGTGCATTTATTAAGTCTTTCAAGGCTGATGTTGACTTTTGTCGAAATTGAGGGGTAGATGGCGGTAATCAGCTGTAAACTGCGACAAAACTTGCCCATATGTTTAAGTTTGACTCTCTTTGCTAGAAGGAAAGTTAAGTAGCTTTTCTGATGTAACCTCGATTCCCCGTGTGAGTAGCGAAGAGCAAACAAACTCTAAAATGGCATCGACATCTGGCAAGAGACTAAATACTCCATGGGCGTTTTACATATTATTGCTGAATCGGACTCTGACTTGTCGGACTTGGAATTTGATGCAAGTGATTAGGAGATGGGCATTGAAAATGAAAGTGAGGTACCAGCATCAGCACATCAGTCCCCAGCTGATCGTGGTGTTGAACACGTTTGTATAGCTGATACACCTACTGCAGCGTTCGCCTGGGCGAACCACCACTTACGATGACAAGAGGTACAAACCATATTGCATCACACTGTGCCTGCCACTGCCACCCGTACCTGCTGTGTGAAGACAGCCCAGCAGCCGGCCCACCGTGCATTCCTGCTGGCCATCGAGGCGCCCCTACGCAGCCACTGCCGCCAGAGTTGCCTAACATGCACTAACAGCAGCCACAGCACGTAGTAACTGACGTTTTATTTTCATTTATGTGTGAAACCAGTGCTTTGTGTGCTTTTCAGAAAGCTGAGTTTTTTGGAAAAAACATTCAGCCCTCAAAAAGTTAAACTGGGTGAAAGGGAAGAAATTTCTAGAATCAAATTAATTTTAACTGTTGGATCCAGACAGAAAAAAGTGTTGAGCAGATTAGTGGCAGATGAAAATGAATGTAAGTAAATTTAAGGTAGTTACATGTAGGAAATAAAAAAAATGAATAGAGGAAAGATGAAATTCAAAAGTACAACTTGTAAGAAAGACCTACAAGTCATATTGATTATCATTTTCGACACCCAGACAGTGTACAGAAGTGATCAGGAATCCTAAAAGGATGTTACATAATGTATCACAATTTGTAGACTACAAAGCCTAGAAGGTTATCATTAAACTTTATAACACTCTGATGAGGCCTCACCTGGATTGCTGCATACATATTCGAGATCTAGATTACAAAAATGAATTTGCAGCACCACAGATTACAGAGAGAAGAAAAACTAGGATTGGATGGTAGGAGCTATGATGAGATATTGAAAGAATTAAAACTTTTTCAGTTTTAGCAGACAAGGATTAAGAGGATGACAAGGATCGAAATGTTCATAAGTAAAAAAGGAATTAGTACTTTGGATTACAACAATAACATTAAAATTAATTTTTCAACAAGAACACAGTGACACAGTGGGAGATTTTTTTCAAGACAACTTTTGCACAAACTTATAAAGTTTTTCCTCACACAAAGGACCACAGGCATAGGTAATACATTACTAGGTGGTGTGGTGTAAAGTAGGATTTTAGGGACCTTCAAATCTTGATTCAAAGATATGTTCAATCTGACCATTCAATTTAAATATATAAGTAGTAGAGAGTAAAGCTTCTCACAATTTGAGTTGCACTAGAATAAAAAAGTGATTGACATATTCTTAAAGCCAAGGTCTCTTCATCACTACTGTTCAATGTGTACCAATGATAAAATGCAAAGGCATTAACTAGCAGAAGACATCATTGTAAGGTAATCAAAGTTCGGAAATGTCTTGACGAATTACACAAAAACAAAAACAGCCAATACCAACTAAAATAACATAACAAGGTGGGTCATCATCTAACCACTGGTGCACATGCACAAGAAACTAAAATCAAGTGAGAAAGCAGATTTAAAATTAAAACAATGGGATGGATAAGAATTTGTAGGAAACAAACCTAATCATATAACTTCATCCAGCTCAAGTACATACACATAATATAGGTCCAGAGTGGTTCTGTTTGGATCTCCTCTTTGCAGCATGTCTGTTTTGCCATGTAAAGAGACAGGTAAACAACAAGAAAGGTTTGGGGATTGTTCCCTGTAGGGGGCGATAGCTCCCTAGTTGGAATAAGTTCTTTTCTAATTGCAGCGTTTTAAGTTACCGTAAACTATATAGATTTGATATTAAAAGGCGATATCCCTCCCATAGTGATATGGTGGTAAGAAATCACATAAGAGAAAACAACTTAGCTTTCTTTACTGACAATTTACGCTGCATTACAGACGGAGGAAGCCATAGCAAGACAATACTTTTATCAAAGTGGGATCTCGATGTATACAGTCTGCCATTTTCCGTTGCTGCGCTGGAAGGGTTTTCAGGATGGATGAGGTAATCTTCCATCAGTCTATTGGCTTCAAAGTATTTGGCTGTTGTCCAAGTCTTTTTATACTGTCTCCTCCACGTGCAGGTTCCAAAAATGGCCAGGAGAGGATTCAATTTCATCTCTAACATACAGAAATATTACAATGCCTGTTTTCGTAGTTCTACCTTTCTCTCTTCAAATGCTTGCCTAGCAGTTCTAAATGCTGAGAGCCCCAGTGTGCTAACTTTGGCCTGGCCTGTACATGTGAGTGGATTTTTGTACAGAGCAAATTGACATTAAACTTATATTCTGATTACAGGGATCTTCCCTAATGCTTCAGAAAATATCTAAATGTTTTTGGCAACAAAAAACAGAGCCAGAGTAATTTTTAGAAACTGTGTCCAACACAAGACTGTGTTAATATAGAAGGAATGTCAGGTTCATAGATGGCAGGGAAAAAGAGGCATGCCTTGTGAGCTGCACCCAGAACTGAGGTCAAGAGTGGGACTGAATGGGAGGTCTTTTGAGCTATAACCGCAAGTGGAGACTGTGAAGGACCTGGAAGTGAGATTAGGCAAGTTTTCCTTCTGAGTATTTGTAGAGGAAGATGAAAACGTGTTAGTACTCACTGCTGTTTTCCTCTAGGGGTTGCTAGCTCCCTGGTTGGAATAAGTTATTTTGTAATTGTTTCTCTTATTTTTCTATTCTTCATTATGTAAAGCACTTTGAGCTACATTTTTTTGTATGAAAATGTGCTATATAAATAAATGTTGTTGTTGTTATTATCTCCCATCTGCCTGTAGGCTTCAAAGGTGTGCCGGACAATGTTCTAAGGCTTTATACTCTTTCTCCATGTGCAGGCCCTTATTTAGGTAAAAGCATGCCATTCCAAACAAGGCAAAGAGAGGATACAATTTCATGCTGACTTTAACACAAAGAAATAGTGCATGTTGCCCATTTGTCTTTGTCTATCTTGTCCTATGCTTGGCCTAGCAGTTCTAAATGCTGAGCCCCTTTGTACTAAATCTGGCTCAGCTGTGCATGCAGAAAGAAAAGAAAAACAGATTTAAAATATTTGCAGAGAGCACAGTGACATTAAACTTATATTCTGATTGCAACTGCCAACCTTTGGTCCAGTGTAACAACACATTTAGTCAAGCCCATCAACTGTCTTCCATGTGCACATGCATGACAGCCAATAATGCCTTTAATAGAAAAGTCAGGATCTCTTTTGTGCATCTATTGTTCATCCCTATTTATCAAACTCTCACTGATTTTTGTGACTACTATTGAAAGTGGTATAACAAACTTACTCCTTGATCCGACTAATGTTTATCCTGTCTCCTAATAGTCATCCTTCACATGGACAGTATTTCTCTTTCCTTTACCCCTTAGTCCAGGACTTGAAAAACTATGGCCCATGCCATTGATGTGAGTGGCCTACAAGCTACTTGCAGAAATATGTAATACTCTGGCTGTCATGAGATTTTCTTAACAAGATGATTGTACAGTTGTCTGGTGTAAGCATAGTAAATTGCCATGTGATGTCATCCAAAACATGATTAAATAACCCAATGTTTCACTATTTAAATTTAGAGAGTCTGTTGTGATGTCACATAGTGTATTTGTTTTTAGATACTTGCTTGCCTCTTTCTTTTAAACACATTTTTAAAGATATGAGTGTATGCATGCCTGATTTTACAAGAAATTAATTTGGAAGACAGCAGCACCCCTGAAAACTGGATTTTGGGTGTGACTCCAGGTTTGTGTAATTAGTAATATGAGCACCATTTACAAATGTAAAAGAAGGAATTAGAAAGAGAAGTTTTATGGATCAACCAAAACAGATTTGTGGAGACAAGAAGTGAAATGCAGTCACTGGCAGAGGCATCCCAAGCATGCTTTCAAGCAGGTTGTGTGTTTTCCAAATGCTTTATTCTTAAGTCAGAAGAACAAATAGCTATGGCATTCAATGTGTGCTCATTTCAGTTTTAGTATGAAAGAGAAGCAGGTTAGTTCATGATTGATTCAGACCCCAAATAAAAAAATCTGCCAATCCCTGCCCTAGTCTGATGTTTTCTGTTCTCTACATCTGAAATCTGTCTTGTATAACTTTGTTCTTAGTGTAGAATTAAACTTTTATTTGAGCTTTTTTTTTTATCAATTTAAAGTGTTTGATCAAAAAAAAGGAAAAGGCACATGATATCTAACCCACTAGAATACTGAAGAATTTTTTTCTGGTCGCTAGTTTGATTTTTTTTTTTTTTTTAAATAATTTTATTGTAATCATTCCATACAAATCGATCAATTTTTTACAAAAAAAAAGGATTGAGATTGAAAAACAAGTCGACCCCCCCACCCCTGAGAGAGAGAGCATGGCCAACGGGGTAAAACTTAAGGCTTGTAAACATACCTAAATTGATGAGTTTAATAGGCCAATAGAAATGAATGGAGAAGAAAAAGAAATGAAGAGATAATTGCTTCCTTGGTGCTTTAAAAGCTTATTCTAAAATATTATTGATTAGATCCTGACAGGTTTTGAAAAAATTCTGTACAGATCCTCTAACTGAATATTTGATTTTTTCCAATTTCAAATAGTATAAAACATTGGTTTCCCACTGACTTAAAAGAGGAGAACTAAGATTCTTCCAGTTTAGCAAAATAAGTCTGCGTGCCAGAAGTGTAGTGAGTGCAATCATAATTTGTTTGTCCTTCTCCACTTTAAACCCATCTGGAAGAGCACCAAACACAGCTGTTAATGGGTTAGGAGGGATTGTGACACCAAGGCTGTCTGAAAGGCACTTCAAAATTTTTGTCCAGAATAATGTTAATTTGGTGCAGACCCAAAACATGTGACCCAGTGAGGCTGGGACTTGATTGCAGCGTTTGCAGGTTGGATCTTGCCCTGGAAACATTTTGGACAGTTTTAGGCGAGACAGATGTGCTTGATATATAATTTTGAATTGAATAATTGTATGCTTTGCGCATATGGGGCTCGAGTGAAGTCTCTGCATTGCTACTTTCCACTCCTTTTCTGATATATTGATTACGAGATCTTTTTCCCATTGCCATTTTGGATCTTTGAAAGGGAGAGACTGTAAAATAATTTTATATGTTGCAGAGATGGTGTCTAAGTCCTTGAAATTGAGCAGTATTTTTTCCAGCATGGACAAGGGTGCAAGATAAGGAAAATCGGGCAAGTTCTGTTTAACAAAGTTTCTAATTTGAAGATAGCGAAAGAAATGTGTAGCTGGAAAGTTAAATTTGGAATGTAATTGTTCATAGGATGCAAAGATGTTGTCTATATAAAGATCTCTAAGCAATTTAATCCCAAATTTTTTCCAGATATTAAAAACTGCATATGTTTGGGAGGGTTAAAAGAGGTGGTTCTCTTGCAGAGGTGCCACAGATGAAAGCTTCTCCATCTTAAAATGCTTTCTACATTGGTTCCATATTCTGAGTGAGTGAAGCACAATTGGGTTATTAGTATATTGCTGATAACTTGCATTTATTGGGGCACAAAGCAGGGAATATAAAGAATTACTGCAGGATTTTACTTCTATTGCGGACCAGGCCTGTGTATGTTCATCTATTTGTTTTTATACCTTGTATGTTTGCTGCCCAGTAATAAAACTAAAAGTTGGGTAGAGCCATGCCACCTTCTACCTTAAGTCTTTGTAGGGTCGCTCTTTGGATACGTGGATGTTTAAGTTCCAAATAAATGAGGTTATGGTTGAATCTAATTTCTTAAAAATGATTTATTGATATATATTGGAATGTTTTGAAATAAAAAAAGAAGCTTAGAAAGAATATTCATCTTAACAATGTTAATTCTTCCAGCTGGAGTGAGATGAAGGGTTGACCATCTATTCAAGTCTTGCCAGTGGTTCAATGGCCATTGCAAATAGCAGTGGTGACAAGGGACATCCTTATTTGGTACCATGTTCTAGTTTAAAGTAGTCTGAACAAATGTTGTAAATTCAAACTGAAGCTTCTGGATTGGTATACAGTAGTTTGATCCATGCACAAATATCCGGGCCAAACCCAAATTTCTCTAATGTAGTGAAAAGGTATTTCCATTCAATCATGTCAAATGCTTTTTCTGCATCCAATGATAATAATATTTCTGGGGTGTTTGACTTTGTTCATGAGTATATTACATTAGTAAGTGGAAGATAAGTGTCGACCCTTGATAAATCCAGTTTGATCTTGTGATATTACCGAAGGCAGCACTTTCTCCATCATTCTAGCTATGATTTTTGAGAGTATCTTAACATCATTATTCGGAAGTGAAATTGGTCTGTATGATGCACATTGTAATAAGTCCTTAATTTGTTTAGGAAAGACGGAGATTAATGCTTGGTGAAAAGTTTGAGGAAGAATGTGATTGTCTCTAGCTTCTGTAAATGTTGCTAATAGGAGGGGAGATAGCTGAGTGTAGAATTTCTTATAAAATTCTGCAGGGTAGCCATCAGGGCCTGATGCTTTCCCGCCTTGAAGTGACTTTATAGCATCTAGTAATTCTGATCGCGACAGAGGTTTATCCAGTTCCTCCACACTAAAAGTATCTATTTGTGGTATCTGTAATGTATCCAGAAATGTATTAGATTGTGTACTGTCTTCTTTAAACTCAGTAGAATATAAGGATTTATAGTAGTCTCTAAATGTGTGCATTATATTTTTATGGTCAATGATTTCTTCTCCATTCATGTTGGTGATTACTGGGATTGCATTTCGAAATTGTTCCTTGTGGATTTGTTGAGCTAAAAGCTTACTAGCTTTCTCTCCGTGTTCATAGTAATGATGTCTGGATTTATAAATTAGTTGTTCAATTTCTTTAGTTGTCAAGAGGTTGAGTTCTAAATGCAGAGCCTGCCTTTTCCTAAGTAGAGCCTTGCTTTGAAGCCTGATATGTTCTTCATCTATTCTAGTAATTTCGCTTTTTAGCTCTGATACTTTCTTGGTTTCTAATTTATTCCTTTGAAAGAGATATGAAATAATCTGTCCTCTTAAGAAGGCCTTTAGAGTTTCCCAGAGTATTCCTGCAGAAACATCTGAGGATGTATTTGTCTCTAGGAAGAAACTGATTTGTTTGGAAATAAATTCTGTACAGTTCTCGTCTGCTAATAGAAGTGGGTTAAGACGCCATCTGGGAGGTGAGTGGGTGGGGCATAGTGACTTTAGCTCCAAGATCAGAGGTGCTTGGTAGGAAATAACAATAGCATCGTACTTGCAAGATTTGATCGTAGGCAAGAAATTATTATCTATAAAGAAATAATCTATTCTTGAGTAGCAGTGATGTGCTGGTGAGTAGAAAGAATATGTTCTTGAGTTTGGGTTTAGATCTTAAGCTTCATTTTCTTCCCTTACCTGTTTCCTTATGCATACATAATTTTCTGCATAAATCACATCTTCATTCAGTGAATTCTTATTACCCTAACCTTTTTCTTTCTTACTTATAGCATAAAACTTTTTTTGTGTTTCTGGGGGACTGATGGTGAAGTCTGTTCCTTCACATGGCACCACTGGTAACTGATAAATGTCAGGCTGAACAAGGACTACCTTGAGGTAGACTACAAACACTTAAACCACAGTAATGAATAGTTAACTAGGTTACTTAACAACACCTACGCTTCTTTCAGTATGCCATTTACATAATGTTCCATAATGTTTGCTGGGGAATTCCCTTCACTTAAATCAATGGCTGTTGCTAAATTTAGGCTATAGTGAAAGACTTTTTACCTTTCAGTAGGCTAGTCAGCAAAACACAATGTGACTTATTTATTCACTGGAGGTGTCAATAATTTGTTGCATTAGTCAAACTTGTCACCACCAAAAACTCAATACAATATAGAAGTAGTAGCAATTCATAATCATTAACTAATTAATAACAGTTGATTAGCAACATCTCATTATTTAACTTAGGGTATATTTACTTATAAGTATAAAAATACAGTGCATCCAGAAAGTATTCCCAGTGCATCACTTTTTCCACATTTTGTTATATTACAGCCTTATTCCAAAATGGATTAAATTCATTTTTTCCTCATAATACTATACACAACACCCCATAATGACAATGTGAAAAAAGTTTACTTGAGGTTTTTGCAAATTTATTAAAAATAAAAAAATTGAGAAAGCACATGTACATAAGTATTCACAGCCTTTGCTTAATACTTTGTCAATGCACCTTTGGCAGCAATTACAGCCTCAAGTCTTTTTGAATATGATGCCACAAGCTTGGCACACCTATCCTTGGCCAGTTTCGCCCATTCCTCTTAGCAGCACCTCTCAAGCTCCATCAGGTTGGATGGGAAGCGTCGGTGCACAGCCATTTTAAGATCTCTCCAGAGATGTTCAATCGGATTCAAGTCTGGGCTCTTCATGGAAATGTGAATGAGAAGCACAGATAGAATTGATTGTACCTGTGTGTTACGGATTAGATGCTTTACAGAGCTTCAGAAAAGGGCACTGGTAAATATGGAAGTGTGAATGAAGCTTTAGAGAGTAGTATTTAGTATTTAAATGAAAAAGAAAAACTTTAAAATTCCCAAAAAAATCTCTTTAGTGTGAGTTGTGCATTTTGCAATTACAAAATCAGCCGTGAAATGAATTTGTGTCAGTTTCACAATGCTGTATAAGATTAGAATCTTGCCCGTTTAGTTCATCACTTCTTCTGGCAGATTCCTTCTCTTTGAAATCAAATGGGCCGTTTCTATTACAGGTTTAAGAAACAACCCCTCCACTACTCAGGTCCCTGTGTTAGGCCCTGAACTATCTGAGTTACCTCTCTTGGAGTCCAACCCCATTCCTCCTAACTCATCACATGGATTTTTCTCTGCCAATTTGAACAGCTTAACCTGCCTGAATTAATATTGGCCCAGTTTTAAAGAGCGGACATCTAAAACATCCTCACGTTCTCCATAACTGCCTGATATGGAAATGCATCTGCTCATTCAAAATGTGAAGTAAACTGCAGGGTGTCATTAGGACAGCAGAAAGGATTGTGGGCATATCAGGAAACTTGGAGGAAATATAATCAAACACTACACTCGCATGGGTAACCATCTCTTTCAAAACCACATGCTTCAATGATTGTCATCACAGAAACATTGCTGGTCATTAACAGCAGCAAGTACTATGAACTTAAATCATTTCTTTCCTACTGCAGTCATTCAGGTTAAAAACAGCCTTTAACACATCTCAGTCTCTTCCAAAACTATAATCACCTCCATCCAACTAAATTTGTGCTTATGTTATAAAGACTTCCACTATGTATTACTGGACATTGTAAGTGTAATTGTTCATTGTCAAATTGTTGTATTGTGCAATAAATTACTATTCACTACTGCTGCAGTAATTCACCAAAATTAATTCACATTTTTGTTTTTAGTTGGCTAAATTACTGTAATGCTCTCCTAACTTCTCTACCTAAGAAATACATCAATCGATTGCAATTAGCTCAGAGCATAGAAGCACAAATCTTAACCAGAAAAAGTAAACTTGCGTACATCTGACCAGTTTTGATTACATTTGTTACCACTGTCCTTTAGAATAAATTTTAAACAACTACTAAAGGAATAAAGATCTATAAATAATCTGGCTCCTTCCTATATTTTGGAATGCCTGTCTCCCTACAGTCCAGGTCGTAACCTTAGATCTTCAAAATGTGTTCTGTTTTATAGTCCATGAGTTAAGTATAAAAGATGTGGTGATGCGACCTTTTGCTGTTATACACCAAAAATCTGGAATACTTTAAAAATTGAGATTTGCCAGGCTAACATCATAGATCATTTAAAAAAAAAAAAAAAACTCCTAAAAACTCTTTTTTATTTGGCTTTTTTTAAAACTTACATTTTAGTTACACTTCTAATAAAACTATTTAGATGTACAGAATTAACATATTCAGCACTGATTTGCAATCATTACTAATTGCTGCTTTCTGTTCCTGTTTTTCTTTGGTGGTGTTCTGCACCACCACCACCACCTGACTGATGACATTTCCTGCTTCCTCTGATGCTCAGATAAAATGAAGGTGGAAGTCCCAGATGTCAAGACCCATTGCATGGAATCCTCTGGTACAAACCATGGAAACAATGAGGAGCAACTTAAGAACCTTTATGTCAGGTAGAATGCCCAATGTGGGCTGGGTGGTCTTTTGGCCTTGGAACCTCTGCAGATTTAATATTTTTTCTCCTGCTTAACTGAAGTTTTTCATTATTATTATTTTTTCTGTCCTCCCAGCTATCTGACCTTATCATTGGACTCATATTTAGAGACTTAGAACACAATACTCTACATAAGGACTTTTACTTGTTTTAATGTAAACCTTTATTGAAATATTTTTTTGTTATTTATTCCTCATTATTCTTAACTCATTTAATTTTTCTTTTCTTGTAACTTTTCCTTTGGACATCTTGTAAGGCACTTTGTGCTACATCCTGTGTATGAAAAGATGCTATAGAGATACATCTTGTTGTTTTTGTATATAATGTTACAATGCCTGTGGTGCGCTGGCGCCCTGCCCGGGGTTTGTTTCCTGCCCTGCGCACTGTGTTGGCTGGGATTGGCTCCAGCAGACCTCGTGACCCTGTAGTTAGGATATAGCGGGTAGGATAATGGATGGATGGATGTTACAATGCTGTCACATATTATAAATTGTGCAGTTACTTACACTTTAGTTTGTTATATTGATACATGTAACAACAAAAGAAAATCCTAGCAACTACTGCATGTTGAATGACAATAAAGGGGAAACCTCGCCCAGGAGCAACATTGAATCACTGGGGGCTCCTGGTCATGTAAAATGGCCTCATATTTCTTTCCCATTATATGACCATGCAGATGCTGAAAGACACCAGCCCTTCATAGCTGCATAACAGAAGAATTCAGACTGGAAAAAGAATGAAAAGGATGAAGTAATAAAGGGAATACTCACAGAGTGCTGGTGTAGTTAGGGGCTGCGTAAAAGGTTTCCTCTTCAATATTGACAAATATGTGCATTTTGTATAACTGCAGCCATAGTATTTCTCTGTTAGACACATCCCAGGTGCAGCCAAGCTATATTGGTTATAATTGCAATATACACAAAAAAGAAAATGAAATACATCATACACTGAATGTAATGTGCGTAGTATATATGCCAACTGTACTGGAGCTTTTCCAAGGGTTTTTCCTGTAAGGCTTCAAGAGCAAGGCTTCAAGGCAAGCTGATGTGTGTGTTTAATTAATTAAACTGAAGTTATATATTTTTTTATACATTCTAGTTTGTTATGACAGTGGTGAGCTGTTGTATGTTGCTCGGACCTGTGAATAAGAATTTCCCAATACTCTGTACATGTGACCAAACTTGTACTCCTCCTTTGCTGGTATTAAAATAGTAACATGTGCAGTACAAGGTATTCCTGGATGCCTGGATGTTAAAAATTTAATTCTGCATTTTCAATAATGCCAGGGTTATCAGATGACAAAGTTATAGTTTAGAGGACAAGCTGAGATCAAACATGTTATGACATCCTAGAGGTTCTCAGTGAAGTGAATGCTCTTTCATCCATCTGACACGTTCTTACAGACAGACAACCTCATGTCACACTGCAACAATGTTTCTTTATTTATAAATAAAATGCTCAAATCAAGCACTGATGGAAATAATAACTACAATAAAGATGCAAACAATTAAAAAGTTTAAACCATTTAATATTAATGGTCTTTGCCTCTCACAGACATCAATTCCCTGCAGAGAGTCATAGAGCTGATAATAAGCCTTGATAAAAACTAAAGCATTCCGATAAACATCTGTGGTGGCAAAAAAAAAAAAACAAGATACCGTGGAGACACAGCTGCCAAAGTTCATCCACACAATGACACGTTCCTGGCACTGATGCACCATGAAGCTTTATCAGCATATCCAGCTTTAAAATCCTCACAGTCTGTTTACATTTAAAATGAAAATATCATTTGTGAACACGTCTCAGATAATTCACTCATACTGGAGGACACTGATAGTGTGACTTCCAGTCATTCCAAGTATTATCGGGGAGTCTTTGAAGTGGAAGAGGCTCCTAGAGGACACACTTCATGTAGTAAATTCCGATATGGACAGTCTTGTTTACTGATGGAAAACTGCTTTCCTTTGGCTTAACCACAGTCTTGACAGGGGAACGTTCTCCATTTAAAGCACCATAAAGAGCCAGTCTTATTGAACATCATGTTTTTATCCAGTTACTCACAGGGTGCTATGGAAAAAAAGAAAAGGAAATGAGTTATATTTTCGACTCACTGTGTATTTTGGAAGCAGTCAAAGAAACCTCCTTAAGGTCACTGGGTTTCAAGAAGCTCATGACTCAATTTTCTGATTGAAATTTTCATCAAGGAACCCAACCCTGGGTGGGGTACCTATTCATTGAAAATCACTCTTATTCACCTACCTGTAGTCACTCATATTGAAACATTATAAATTCACTAATTAGGACGTGGAAGAAAGACTGAAACATGCAAAAAAAAAAAAAAAAAAATACACACAAATACAGTATGAACAGAATGCACAGACTGTGTGCAGACAGCCACAGTGCTGGGATTGGAGCCAGGTCTTACAGAGCCAAATTACTAGCTATTGTGCTTTGTTTATATTTATCTCGATGTTGAATATTTATGTGAATTTCACAGGAAAACTGGGAAATTTGTGTAGAATGTGCAGATTTCATATGGAAAACTCCAATTGCATCACACTACACTGCCAGAAACCCCTGAAATACTCCTAATAACATTATTTCTTTGCTTTATTGTTAAATCAGTCAATCCTCCCAATTTTTTCATTTCCTTTTTTTAGTACAAGTGTGAGGCAGGAAAAAACCATGCTAGTGTATTATTCACATTGTGTCACTTCAGAGTCACCCCTAAAAGAATTGTATGTATCTTTGGTAAGTGGGAAGGAATTTGAAAACCCATCTAGAGGGGTGAACATCCAAACTCCATAAAGACCTGATATTAGCCTGGGGTCGCAACTCAGGTCACTAGAACTGTGAAGAAGTAACACTAACCACTGTACCACCATGCTTCCCTTTATCTGAGGGCTGGGCAGCAAATGCTCTACAGAAAGTGTAAATGTGCTTTTCTTTTCAAAAGACTGGGTAATGGCATGGCGGCATGGTGGTGTCATGGTTAGCACTTTTATAAGCCTCTCTAGTAAATTGGGTTCATTTCTCAGTCTTGGTGCAGTTTGTGTGCAGTTTTATGTTCTTCCTATGTCAGTATGGCTTTCCAATGAATTACCCATAGGTTATGTTAATTTGTTATTGTAATTTTTTTATTTATATCTATGAGTACATCTGCATTGTAGAGATGATTCCACCTTGTGCTCAATGACATTATCATACAAAAAAATAGGTGTGGAAAATTGGTTGATTCCTTTGAGGGAAACAATACTCACAATGTGTCTTCAGAGGCATCAATCCCCCTAATTCTGTGCAATTCACTTATTGTCAGTCTTCTTTGAACACCTTCCCGACTCCCAAGAATGTTGTCCTCTCCTTCTTCATCATCATCATCTGCCTGCGAGTTATCTGAAGACCTGTACTCATTCCAGGGTGTGTCAGTGGAGTCCAGAAAGACCGGGGAACATTGCTCTCTGAAAGGCAAAGAAAGAAGTTTAGCAGTTGACTTTATACAAACAATACAAAAGACTTGTGAAAAGACAACTGAGACCATCTCATTAGGAACTGGGAATCATTCTGCAGTTTAATATTAATATTACTTTCAGATTTTTAAAAGCTTAAAATTAAAAGCCTTACATTGGGCCAGCTGCCCAGTCATTTCTGTGTTCTACCAGAAGCTGACCAGAAAAAGAGTTTGGATTGATGAACAGATTAAAATTAATATTTCACGTGTCTTTGTGCACTAAATGTGTGTGACTGTGAAGGCACCTTTTACCTTACTAGGACCATCCTCAATATGACCCGTGATCGCTTGCTTAGTCTTCAATGACTGGAACAATTTGGTTTTACACCTACGTACCATCCTCAATATGACCCGTGATCAATTGCTTACCCTTCAATGACTGGAACAATTTGGTTTTATGCCTACGAAGTCTACCATCGGCTACATCCTGGGACTGAGATTTCTGATCAAACACAAATACTGTACAAATATCAGCAATTTCTTTGCAGCCTCTGTTGATTTTCGTAAAAGTTCTAAATCAGTTGATCAAGCTGCCCTGTAGGACATCCTGAGAGTTCACGGGATCCCCCAAAGTTGCAGGATATCATGGCCGTCCAGTACATTGGTATGGTGAGTGCTGTGCAAAGTGGAGGCAGAACCTCTGCATTTTTCCCAGTTAATTCTGGGATTCGTGAGGGGTGTGTACTTGTGCCTATTCCTTTCAGTGCTTACATGGACTGGGTGCTGGACAGGATCGTGGGGTCCAGTGGTTGTGAGGCATCTGTTGCTGAAGAGAGATTCACTGATCTTTACTTTGCCGGCGATTCTGTAATTTTCCGGGAGTCAATGGAGGCTCTGATCGGGGATCTGAAGAGACTTAGCAAGAAGTCTGAGTGTCTGGGATTGTGTGTTTTCTGGATAAAAACTAAGGTCCAGGCCTTTAATGCCACAGCAATCAGCAGTGTGTCTCTGCTGACCTCATCAAGAGGTTTACTTACCTTGGCAGTGACATTCATCTCTCTACCTATTTAAGTTTAAAGGATTGAGAGAGCATGGGGGGTCATGAGTTCACTGGAAAGGGGTTTGTGGCACTCCCGATATCTCTGCAATAAGGTTTGCTATATGGTTGCTGGACATGGACACTATCCATTGATCTGAGACGAAGACTGGACTCCTTCAGTACTGTGTCTCTTTGGAGAATCCTTGGGTAGTTCTGGCTTGACTTTATATCCAACAAGCAGTGCTTGCTCAAGGATCCAGAATGAGGCACATTACCTGCGTTGTGAGGAAGCATCAGTTACAACACTACAGCGCGATTCCCTGAGGGTGATCTGGCTTGCATTGAAGTGAGCGGCTGGACCAGGCCAAGGGGATGTCCACATAACACCTGGCTGCCTCATATATGTGACTGAACTTCATGTGTGCCTGAGGGGTTGCAAACAAGGAGCTGTTTGGTAATGCGGTGGGTTTGGCAACGCACTCCGTAACCTCACCTGACCTTGCAAACGAGGAGCTGTTAGGTAATGTGGTGGGTGTGGCAACGCACTCCGCAACCTCACCTGACCTTACTGGTCTGTGTGTGCTACTGGATATGGTCCCGTTTTGAACTACAATAATTATACTGTAAAGAAATGTGCATTCTTTTATACTGGCTTGTTATGGACAATATGGTGGCACAGTAATTACAAGTGCAGCCTCAAAGTTCAGTGAATCTCAATTCATTTTTCTGCCTGGCCATTGTCTGCATGCTCTCTCCAATTTTTTGTAGGTTTTGTCCAGGTACTCCAGTTCTGCCCACCAATCCATTCAAATTAGATTTATGCGACACTCCAAATTGGCATTGGCTGGAGTGAAAGTATGAATATGTTCACCATGCATTGGACTGCATTCCATCTCCTACCTCTTCCTACACTGTGCTGAAGGATTGGTTTTGCCCCACCACGGGCTTGTCATTGAAAAAAAACAGGAAAATGAATGGAGGGATATTTGTTCTTTTTAAGAAACTGTGGAAATATATTTCTGTTTTTAAATCCCCCCATTTTTGTTTGGTTTAATGTAAAATACTTTTCTTTTCTTCGTCTGTGTTTTCAACAGTTTTTCCTCTGTTCTGTTATCTAATAATGCACGAAACAGCTATTAGAAGGAATTTTGGTTATCAGAATTTGGCCATTTGCTTTGCTATTTGCTACCTCATTAGTTTTACTGGAATGGCAATTAGAGGAAATTCTACAAACGTTTTCAAAACATGGAAAAAGCCTTGTGGGAATTAAAGATTAATGAGTTACTATTGCCAACATTCTTGCTTCCTGGGCGCATAGATTATTCCAGATTGCACCATATTTGTACATTAAACTGGTCCTTATTTTTAGTATCAGAATTCAAAATGTCTTTAAATTTCATGATGATTTATTATTCACTGAGCTCTCTTTATTTCCCCATCTCCCACAAAACCATGCATGGTTTGGCTTCAACAGTATGGCAAAGGGCAGGCAAGAGTCCCACAGACAGACTCTGTGAAAGAGAATGAGTCATGCTGGTAACAGGAAAGGGGCTGCTCATATCGTTGAGGAAATGCAAGAAGCATTTGGAGGCTGTATGCCCTGTATGAGCATGGAAAAGGTATGAGAGAGAGAGTTGGCCTCGGTAAAAGCATATATTGTTCCTCTGGAATGCTACAAGTAGGTGGCCCACCACTAGGCAGAGATGCCTGACTCCCCAACTGAAAATGAAAAAAGGAAATGCCACAGGTCTCCCACTTGCAAGAAGGCACGCAGTTTCAGAAAGGAATGTATATGACTTTGTTGCCCTTCTGTCAAAGCAAGCAGAGACATGCTTTGCTATAGGTTATGTTGTTATAAAAGTTCATTTTTGTTAATTTCTAGCCTACTTGGTGCATTTCTGGGAATTAGTATTTTCATAAGCATCTCATCCTATTAAACTATCTATTTCCAAAGCCTACTAATCAAGATCAGGGCAGCACAGGGTGCAAGAGAAGATACGTTATTGGGCCATGTTTACACAACCGTGTCTCATTCCTGAACCTGAATTGTTGTCTGTGGTGTTTACAACACTAGATGTGACCAGAGCAGTTCCATACACTTTCAATTTATATGCAGTCTATAAATTATATAAATATATATATATATATATATATAAATAAATAAATAAATAAATCTATAAACACAAACATTGCGACATACAGTGCAGGTAAGGCGTAAACATGGATCACCACTTAATGCTCTTCATCTTCAGTAGAGTAAGTTTTCAAAATATGGTGAGTTATAAAGGAGGGCTATTGCATTATAGGCCTTAACATTTATGTCCATTCAGGGAAGAAATTGGATACACAATAGAACTTAACAGCAGTGAGATAATATTGTTAGCCACTTTGATGACTCTCAATAGCTGGAGAATTTTGTTTCCTCACTGCTCTACTAACCATTTATTTTGTCCACCATGACTGCTTTAAGGTTTGCATCATGCACAATAATTATCCTACTTCCTTGAGCTAAAGTCCACATCTGTTTAAGCCCAGCTTGAATTATGATCAGAACTGAAAAAAACTTCAAGACCACATATGATCTCAGAAATTCAGAAACTGTGAGGGTTTGGGATGTTTACACATGTTTAAAATGAAAGCAGGTCATATAAGAATGATACTTTATAAACAAGATGAAAACATTTTGTGAATATATTTTTTTCAAAATTGGGCTGAGTTAGTTAATTTTTCATGGCCAAATATTGGTAGGAAATGATTATCAAGGGTTATGAATGAAGTATGTAAACTCTTTTTCTCTTTGTAGTTTTTCCATCTGAAACTCACCACGCTTATTCAGGTTGAGTCAGTCTATGGATGTTAATCTCCTCAACCTGCACATCTCTGGGATGTGTGGAAAAAACCCCAAATGTTCTATGAAAATGGAACAAAAGGGACATGCAAACTCCATAGAAATAATGTCTGGGCCACCTTCAGAACCCACAGCCCTGGAGCTGTGTGGCTACTCTAAGAGCCATTTAGCATTATTCAAAGAGTCTGTGGTCGATTATCAGGCTCTCTTCTTTTTCAGTCTCTTAGCATGACTTTTGTTTGTTTGTTTGTTTGTTGTCCTCTAATGTTCCCAAATTATTGTTCATGATTACTTCATATGCTTCAGCTAACTGAACTGTGAAAATAGATCTCTTGTATTTGCTTGTTGCGTGAGGTAAATGAAACGGAAAAGGATGTTTCTAGTAGAAGCCACTTCTGATAATGTGTGAAGTAAGATATTACATAACAAACAAGTAAGCAACACAAATAAAACTAAGGCCATTTCTAGCTTTTTGTGTTTATATTAGACTTTTACATAAAAGTACAGTGCACATGCTTTGCTAAAATAAATGTGAACAGTTCCACCACCCCCAGACATCTGAGCACAGAGGTGTCTGTGTTAATCAGCTTGTGCATCACCTACATGCCTCACTGTAACTCTTAATTAACAAAGAATCACATTGTCTTCAAAAATATGTTTCTTCTATAGTTTAATTTTTGAGTGCTTTGTCAACTTTGCTGGTAATCTTTGCTGTCCTACCTGTTGTTTCAAGTTTTTATTTTTTTTTTAAGCAAACACTTGATTTGCCATTAATTTGCATTTGAGTCGATAGTGTGATGATCAGCTTTGTAGTCTGTCAGTCAAACCGGGGAAGATCTGCAAGCCTCTGTATATTTTGATGTATATACAGACATGATCCTTTGGGGCTTTTTTTGCAGCCTTTAGAGGTGTTGGCCCACCTACACAAACACATATTATTACTTTGAAGAGAAGTCAGTGTTCTTACCAACTAGTGAGTCACTAGGGCTTGCTTTTTTTAAATTATTTTTTTCAGTTAGTTAGCTGCAGGCACAAGATGAGAAAATTCAGCTACTGCAAGGAGGAGTGAAATAATGATAACATGTCACAGTTTACTGAAGTCTTTTAGGAGGAAGCCTGCCCAAGGTCACCAAAGGTAATCTGTGGTGTTCTGGCTAACATGTAAGAAAGAGAAGCCGTACTGTTCATAGGATGTGGGTACATGGATTATGGGGTGTAGGTTTTAAGGAACTGAGGTGGCAGATTGGCTCTGTCCAATGATAACCCTACTGCCCTACATGGAACTTTTTAGGTGTGTTAGCAATATAACACAAAAAGCACCTATTGCAATAGTCATGTCTGTCTGTCCGCATGAAACACCTTGACCTTGCGTGGGCCAGTTTTATAGAAATTTGGCATGCTTACTCTTCAAAAAAAATTGTCCAGACACTTTAATTTTCATTGGGATATCTGAAACAGATTGAAATGTATAAGGTTTTGTCATTTTAAAATTTACCATTGAAAATCATTGATGAATCTGCAAACTTAGTGATAGAATAATATTTTGTACAACTTCAGCTACAAATTAGTTTACCATTTCAGATTTAGCTTGAGAGCTGTTACATCAACATGTACATTTTGTATGTTTTCCTAATACATATGCAGACACCTAATACAGCAATACCATTTCTGCTGCTGTTTTAGCTAAAAAAAAAAAGATAGCCACATCTGGAAATTAATGGAAGAGGACAGAAATCATGTAAGCATGTACAGTGTATGATTGAACTGACTGAATCAATACCATATGCAGATTATTTTTGTTAACAACATTATCAACATGCACCTAAGTAGTGTTTAGAGTAAAAACTTACATGGAAAAGCGGCAGCCCTAAGAGATATCAACATAGCACGGGTTTAGAGACATTTGATAGGCAGACAGAAAGTCGGAGCTACTGGGACCAAATTTTAGTATGCAGTTTTAGTTGTTTTTGTGGTGTCTGAAGAGGCTGATTATGCCCCAAATAGCAATTAGAGGGCAGCATTACAGTCTGCTTGGTGGTAAAGAAACAACTGATTACAAATTAGCAGTGTCTGTAGAGCCACTTTTGCTTTTGCGTATCTTCAGACTGGAAATAAAACCTTTAACCTTTTGCAATCGTGTTACACAATAAATTCATTCCTTTACAAGTTCTCAGTTTATTTATATAATTTTAACGAATTACTGCATTTTAACTAACATTGAAGGTTAGATGGAAAAATTATTTCAGTAGCCTTTCTCTTTTCATAGAGTATTATTGAGGCTTATTTTAAGTATTGTTTATTTTGTATTAGTGTTTATTTTTCTTTTGGTAATTGTTTGGTACATCTCTACAGGACATACTTTTAAAAATGTTATGTTTAATAAAATTGGACAATGGTTAGTTACAGGCCATCCAGCCCTAACACACATTCATCAATACCATTTTTACATCACTTGAACTGGAATCTTCTGTGTGTGAAAACCATTGAGCTACCTCAACCCTGTTTAGCTAAATGTTTAACTACATGACATTATAAATTTCTGTTAAAAGGTATTACTCAATGTTATCTACTAACACATGCAGCTGTTATAGCACTGCTATTTTTGAATATGACTTATTGTTATACATGTTGAATTAAGTAACTCAAGAAAATGTGAAATACTCCAACTTAGTTGCTGACAACAGCTAAATGTTATGCCATGCATACATTTTCTAACTTGTTTAGAATATAACATAAGCCCTTTCCTGTGTGATGTAAATAGGCCACCTAGGAAGACAATAGAGTGATGCAAGTATCTCGTATGAGGTCTGAGACATTATAGTGAAAAGGCCCTCTTTCAAAATAATTAGGAATGGGTTTTCTTCCAAGAGTAGGTGATCAAGCAAACTGCTTGTTAGAAAAGAAGGATACTCAGGTAAATGAAAGGACAGAAGAGGAGGAAGATGAGGAACCAAGAAGATTGCCTTATGGAAAACAAAACTCAGCTTGATGATCTGCGTTCAATTGAAACATCAGATTTTTTTTTTTTAATTTATGTGAACTATTCACAAATAAATTTTATGTGTACTATAGATGATACGTATTAAAAGTCTTATTTCATTCTAATTTTAATTTTGAATAACACAATCCATATTATTTAATAATTGTTAAGATAAAAAAGGACAAATGCTGAATGGAAGATAGTAGACTCAGCATTACACTGGACATGAAGCCGAATTTCAAAATAAATGATGTTTAAAATGGGTAAGTTTCATATTCTCTCCTGTTGTACGCAACTTCCAAATAGGTGATGAAATTGCTTTAGAATGACAGAGCAGGGCAGGATGTTGCCAAAGCCATTCCTGGAATGCAATACAGAATTTCTTGTAAATGAAATGTTTTTAAGCATCATAGAACTACTTAAGCCTGAGGCAGCTGAATATCTGTAACTATAAAAGTGTGCTGGGAAATATCCTTTCTAATGAAAATATTTTGGTTTTATTTGTTGCTGTTTTTACAATTTGCATTTATTTTTGCATGAAGCACCTAAAAAACCAACTAAGCTGGCAGTGTAACATTCTAGTGGCTCTATGGGCTTAGCTGGTGAAAAGTTAAGGCTCATCAAAGAACATAATCAGTCATCTGCCAATGTTGATCTTTATGACACTAGCCTCTTAACTCCCAAACTTAATAAGCAGACTCAGAAAATGGCTATTTGCATGTCTAAATTTAATCTATTTCCTAATTTCATAAATAAATCTACTCCATATATAAGTGCAGTCAACCTCACAAGTCTGGTCTATCCTATACATAAATACAGTGTATCTTTTAAGTCTACTCTATTTCACCGATAATTACATGTTATTTCATAAGTCTCATGTCTGTTCTTGTCTCTTCCACATATTTAGAAATCCAATGCATTTTATAAGTGCAGTCTACATCATGTATAAATCCAGTCTTCTTCATGTGTCTGATCCATTATAGAAGTCCAGATATTCCATATATAAATCCAAGTATTTCATAAGCTCAGCCTACTCCATCTGTCAGTCTATGCTTCATCCATTTAACCGATCCAATTATTCTGAAAAGTTAAGTCTAGCATCTGGGTCCTATCAGTTTAATGCAATCTAACTATTCTGTGCCCCATTTACTTAGTACAAATGTGTCCAATCAATTTTATAGATTTTGATAATTCTTAGATTCATAAATCTCGTCCATTTCACATGTGCAATCAATTTCATACATTTAACCAGTTTGCTTGGTGCCACACTGTGATTGTAAATTTTTCTCTCAAAGGATCTGATATAAGAATTCAATGCAAATTAAAATAATCACAAAAACAATAACAATAGCTGAAGATACTAAACAGAAATTCGCCACAGCTCCCTGGCACAAATCTTTGCAGCTGGTCGTATCTGTGGTGCAGAACCATCCCTTGTTTTTTGTTTCTGATGAGCTGCCTCTATCTACTAACGATAAACATTACGATTCATTACGATGTGTTAGTACAGGATGGGATGGTACTAGGTTCAGCATTTCATGATGTCATTTGCTGTCTGTCGAGAGTCTGTGTGGAGTTTGCTCACATTATCTCAATGTCTTATTGGTTTATATTAGGGTGCTACTGTTTCCTTTTTAACATCCTGGAGGCAGTTCAGGCAATGCTAGATTTGTCCACCATGCTTACATATGCATGATCTCTATGATTGACTGGCACAGTTTCCAGTGTCTGACGCTGTCTAGAAAGGATCCACCCATTCCAACCCTTAGAATAATGTGTTCATAAATAGATGGATGGATGAGTATACATACAGTGGTGCTAGTAAGTTTGTGAACACTTTACAATTTTCTGCATATGACCTAAAATGTGACCAGATGTGTCTAAGTCATAAAAGCAGATAAAGAGAATCCAATTAAATAAATGACAAACACAATATTACACCTGTTCCTTTATTTCCTGAGGAAAAATTATCAATTGTTATATATTTATGTGTGCAAAAGTATGTGAACCTCTAAATGAATTATTAATTCAAAGTCAGGTGTTTCCATCAATGGGATGACAATGAACTGTGAGTGTGGCAGGCCCTTCCTTTTGGATCTTCACAGTCAAAGACTAACCTTCACCACACCAGGTTTGTGAAAGTGTGTAATTCCTCAATCAAAGAAGATTTTAGTGACCTCAAACAAAAAGCTGTTGATGCCCACAATGCTGAAAAATGTTACAAAACTATTTGTAAAGAGTGTGGATTCCATAAGTCCACTATCAGGCAGATTGTGTACAAATGGAGAAAATTCAACACCATTGGTAATCTCACCCAGGAGTGGTTGACTGATAAAGATCACCCCAAGAGCAAAGTGTGTAACATTCCAGGAGGTAACAAAAGACCCCAGGGTAGTATTTAAAGATGTAAAGGTCTCTTACATTGGCTAATGTCATTGTTTTTGAGTTCACCATCATTAGAAAACTGAACAACAAAAGTGTGCAATGGCAAGATAGCAACAAGAAAGCGAGACCTCTCCAAGAAGAACATTGCTGCCTAACTGAAGTTTGCTAACGAGCAAGGGGATGAACCAGAAACCTATTAGAAGAATACTATGTGGACAGATGATTTGAAAACAGAATATTTTTTTGGCTTGAATAAGAGGCATTATGCTTAGTGAAAAGCAAACATTTTATCATTCCAGTATTAGCACACTATATCATATGTGAAACATGGTGGTGACAGTATAATAGTTTAGGCCTGCTTTGCTGCCTGTGGACCAACATAGCTTGCCCCATCATTGATGGAACTATGAATTCTGAACAGTTCCAGAAAAGTCCTTAGAAGAATGTTATGGTCATGTCAAGATCCATTGGTCATGCAGCAAAACAATGACGCTAAACGCCCAAGTCTTTCAACCAAAGAATAGCTAATGCAGAAGAAATGTAATGTTTTTGGAATGGCTGAGTCAAAGTCCTGACCATAACCCGATAGAAATGTTGTGGATGGACATGAAACAAGCAGTCAATGCAAGGAAGCTCTTCAGCATCCCTGATTTGAAGCAGTTTTTGCAAGGAGGAATGAGTTAGATTTCCTCCAAGCTGATGTGCAGGGCTGATTAGTTGAAGTTATTGCTGCACAAAAGGGTCACACCAATTACTGAAAGCAAACATTCACAAACTTGTTGTTGCACACAAGTATGTAACATTGGACCTTTCTCCTCAATAAATCAGTAAACAAGTATAATGTTTTTGTGTCATTTGTTTAATTGGATTTTCTTTACCTAGCTTTTGGACTTACATAATCTGTTAACAGTTTAGGTCATATATATGCAGAAACAGAGACAAATCTAAAGCATTCACATATTTCTAGTACTGCTGCATACAGAAAATTTCTCTGTAACAATGTTACTTGGTCAGAATGATCCAAATTATCTTCAAAATTGCAATGACAGACAAAATGTTCCTGTTATAGTGATAATATTAAGACACATTTCTATAAAATACTATCAACTGAATATGCTTTGCTGTTACCGGTTTATCACGCAAGTAAGGTATAACTTTTATTAAACCGATTACAGAGAAGTGTCAAATGTGGAGTTTTATACAAGATAGGGAAGGAAACAGCCTAAAGTATGCCACAACCCTATAGAAATATAAATAAATGAGCACTGATAAGGAAACTTTCAGACTATTGACTGCTCAAAAACCACACTGCACTTGTTCACGTCATACATGCTGTAACCACTTGTCCCCCTACCCACCTCCACCTTAATGAACAAAGAACTTAACAATAGCAGGCAAGCATTCATCAATCCCCACCCATTAAGAAAGAAAAAGTCTGAAGAGTATCGATCTACTTTGTATAATTTTAAAAAACAACTTTAATCACCAGATTAATAAGAATAAGAATAAGACTCAACATCAAGAAAAAGAGAGTAAATTGTGGTTAATAAGTCAGATGATATATCCTGTCTCTACGGCATTTTTTACAACACTTCATAATGTGTGATGACTAAACAGTTTTATACTCACAAGTTATTTAAAAACACAAGAATAGAAACTTGAGGTGTTTTGAAACTGAAAGAATTTTCTACTTTGAGTATTAGAATTTACTTTGAATATTATTTACTTCCTCAAGCTGACCAGCACTAAAACTGAAGCTCTTTTAATTGGCACCCACCATCAACTTCGTTCCTCTGTAAATTGTATTTCCTTTACCCTCTCCCTTCTGTTACAAATCTGAGTGTCAAGTTAGACTCCCATCTGTCATTTGATACACATGTCCATCACCTTTATAAAATTGCATTCCTTCATCTCCGAAACATAGCCAAACTCCGTCCCTACCTCTCCCTCTGTGATGCTGAAAAGCTGGTTCATGCCTTTGTCTCATCCAGGCTAGATTATTGTAATGCACTCCTCATCGGGATCCCCAACAAGAGCCTTCAAAAGCTTCAACAAATTCAAAATAGTGCTGCAAGAATCCTGATGAGGGTGGGGAAATATGAATACATTTCACCAATCCTCCGGTCACTTCATTGGCTCCCTATTCACCTCCGTATTGAATACAAACTCTGTTTGTTTACTCATCAGTGTATCCATGGAAATGCTCCACAATATCTTAAGGAACTCCTTATACTACAATCCACTACAAGAAACCTCCATTTTGCAAATACCTACTGCCTTCGTCCCCCTGTGACCAAACTTCATACAATGGGTGACTGAGCCTTTGCAGCCACTGCTCCACGGCTCTGGAATGCCCTACCAGAGAGCCAGAGAACACAGCAGATTTTGGGCTGTTTTAAAAAACAGCTAAAGACTTTTCTATTTAGGAAAGCTTATTAACAAGAATGCTACTAATTATTGTTGCTTTATCTCTGTTTCTGTCTTGCTTTGCCTTTATTTAAACTTTTTTATGTAGCACTTTGAGATTTACTACTAATGTAAAGTGCCCTATAAATAAAATGGATTATTATTATTATCACTTATTTCATTTGAATGGAAACACTGGGCTTCTCTAAGCAGGAATAACACATTTGAAAGTTTCCTGACCCTCTGCTGACAAATACAATGTGCCCATAGTTTCTCTGATATTTTCTAGTAAAAGACTATATAATCAATTAAATTTTACATTGTGCTTCATGAGGGAACACATTAGTTATTAAAGACATTTGACTAAAGTCATGTATGTTTAAATGTCCTTTGGATAAAATGTATTCACTGATTGAGTTACACACACACACACGCGCGTACACACACACGTATACTGGTCATGGCTGACAACCATGACACTGTCCCAATGTAAATGTGGAAAATGCACTGTAAAGCAAGATCTATCAGTGTAATTGTGTAATAATGGTCATGGTTATAACATGACACCACATTCCAGCAAAAAAAAAAGATTTATGATTGCTTTCATAAAAAAATAACTTTTTTGTCATACCTTATACGACTATGCAGTTTCTCTATGTGTGCCAACTCTTCAGCATCAAATGGTGCTTCATCTTCCTCGTCATCTTCTAGCCCACCATCCATGGATTGTGCCTTGAAAGCTGTGCCAGAATTGGCATGGCCTTTGACAAATTCAAGTTCTTCCCCATCTGAGAACAGTTCATCCTCACTCCATTCTTTGTCTGAGGCTGACATAGCTATGCTAAAGGAAAAGCCCTTTTCTGAGCCTTGCCGGCTTCCCCAGTCTCTCTCCATGGCCTCAGCTCTAAGCAGTGTGTCTGCTAAAGACTTAGAGCGTGGGTAAGAATTAAGTTTGCTCTCCAGCTCAGAAGCAGACAAAGATTTTTGTCCAAGGGAAAAATCAGGAATTGAAAGCATTGCCTCTTGAGAACCTGAAATGGTGTTTTGCTGCTGAGTCCTTAAAAATAAGTCCGAAGATGAATGGCCTAGACCAGAGCTGGACAACCACTTTTGTGTCCTCAGCATCCTATCAGGCATTGAAAGGTGAGTTCCAGATGATGGCAGGTCAGGATTAGAAGTAGACAATGCATGTAAAGTCCTTGAATTCAACTGAGGACATAATAATGAAGGATCAGAATGGTCAGAACTTGCAATTGTGGGAATATCCTGCTGTGAAGTACCTGTGGTACTTGGCAACTCAGTTGAAGCTTCACTGCTACTTAGAAGAGCCATCTTTCTATTAGGTCTTTTTAAAGGTTTTTGACGGCGAATGCGGTGATTTACAATTCGAGGGAAAGCTCCAGGTTCTGTTTCTGCTGACCCAGGTTCATCTGCATCATCTGATTGGTTGCGGATTACAGTGTTTCCATTCTTCACTGCCAGCTGTGCCTCATCATCATTTGTAACCAGGAGTTGTGGGATGATGAGGCTGTCGCTTCTTTCTTGTTGTCTTGTGCTGTAAGTTAAATAATTATTGATCAGTTTGAGCATTTCATTTGCAGAGTGGTTTTTTTGCATGTTAACATTGTAAATCATGATAGTAAATCCTCCCTCAGCCAAAATCTTACCTCTCAGATGCTTTGTGGACTTGTCTATATAGAGAAATGCTTTCTTCTGAGTCTCTTGCTTGAGCCCCTTGCTCCTTTACAACCAAACGCTGCTCTGCCTCTTTTCGACGAGATTCTTCCCCTTTCATCTTGATCAATTCCCTCTAGAAAAATGCCAGTGACACTTGATGAAAATAGAACAACTTTTTGTAGATCCTTAACAGTGCTGAGGCTTAAGATACCTGTGCATTGTGAATAGCTTCAATCCACTGCTTGCAGATTTTTGAATCTTGTGCTTGAATTACATAGGCAGCAACAGCACAGCAAAAATCATTGAGGTAAATAAGAAGAAAGCTTGCTGGTAAAGAGTGAACACAAAAAGTACATTCAAACTGACTGTTGGCACGTGTCACAATACTTCAACTCTTACAACAAGACAATTCTAGAAAAGTATAGGTAAATTAGGAATAAGTGGGAAATACCTGGGTCTTTCAATTGGCGACATACAACTTGATCAATCATTAAGGGTGGCCTTGTTACCTTGGCCGTATCAGTCTTCTTCTGATGTTTGGTAAAGAGGATAAGGTCAGAGAACAGGAAAGTGTACGTCTCTGTCTGCAAGAAAACAAATATTAAGAAGGCACAGTAAGCATAGGCACCTCCTCGAACCACCGAATTATCGTGGTGGAGGGGTTTGCGTGTCCCAATGATCCTAGGAGCTCTGTTGTCTGGGGCTTTATGTCCCTGGTAGGGCCACCCAAGGCAAACTGGTCCTAGGTGAGGGATGAGACAAAGAGTGGTTTAATAGACCTTCTATGACAAATAAAACAATTTGGACACCATTTTCCCTCGCCCGGACGTGGGTCACCGGGGCCCCCCTCTGGAGCCAGGTCTGGAGGTGGGGCTTGATGGAGAGCGCCTGGTGGCCAAGCCTGCACCCATGGGGCTCGGCCGGGCACAGCCCGAAGAGGCAACATGGGTTCCCCTTCTCATGGGCTCACCACCTATGGGAGGGGCCAAGGAGGTTGGGTGCAGTGTGAGTTGGGTGGTGGCCGAAGGCAGGGACCTTGGCGGTCCGATCCTCGGCTGCAGAAGCTGGCTCTTGGGACGTGGAATGTCACCTCTCTGAAGGGGAAGTAGCCTAAGCTAGTGCGTGAGGTCGGGAGGTTCCGGCTAGATATAGTCAGGCTCACCTCAACGCACAGCTTGGACTCTGGAACCAATCTCCTTGAGAGGGGCTGGACTCTCTACCACTCTGGAGTTGCTAACAGTGAAAGGCTCAGAGCAGGTGTGGGCATACTTATTGTATATTATATTGCCCCCCAACTTGGAGCCTGTACATTGGGGTTTACCCTGGTGGACGAGAGGGTAGCCTCCCTCCACCTTTGGGTGGGGGGACAGGTCCTGACTGTTGTTTGTGCGTATGCGCCGAACAGCAGTTTGGAGTACCCACCCTTTTTGGAGTCCCTGGAGGGGGTTCTAGAGGGCATACCTTCTGGGGACTGCTCGTACTGCTGGGAGACTTCAATGCTCACGTGGGCAATGACAGTGAGACCTGGAAGGGCGTGATTGGGAGGAATGGCCCCCCTTATCTGAACCCGAGCGGTGTTTTGTTATTGGACTTCTGTGCTCATCACGGATTGTCCATAAAGAACACCATGTTCAAGCATAGGGGTGTTCATATGTGCACTTGGCACCAGGACACCCTAGGCCTCAGTTCGATGATTGACTTTGTGGTTGTGTCGTCGGACTTGCGGCCACATGTCTTGAACACTCGGGTGAAGAGAGGGGTGGAGCTGTCAACTGATCACCACTTGGTGGTGAGTTGGCTTCGATGGTGTGGGAGGATGCCGGTTAGGCCTGGTAGGCCCAAACGTGTTGTGAGGGTCTGCTGGGAACGTCTGGCAGAGTCCCCTGTCAGAAGTAGCTTCAACTCCTACCCCCGGCAGAACTTCGACCACGTTCCGAGGGAGGTGGGGGACATTGAGTCCGAATGGGCCATGTTCCATGCCTCTATTGTTGAGGTGGCTGACCGGAGCTGTGGCTGTAAGGTGGTCGGTCCCTGTCGTGGCGGCAATCCCCGAACCCGTTGGTGGACACCGGCAGTGAGGGATGCCGTCAAGCTGAAGAAGGAGTCCTACCGGACCCTTTTGTCCTGTGGGACTCTGGTGGCAGCTAATAGGTACCGACAGGCCAAGTGGAATGCGGCTTCGGTGGTTGCTGAGTTTGGGGAGGCCATGGAGAATGACTTTTGGACGACTTCGAGGAGATTCTGGTCCACCGTCCGGCGTCTCAGGAGAGGGAAGCAGTGCAGTGTCAACACCGTACATGGTATGGACGGTGTGCTGCTGACCTTGACTCAGGACGTTGTGGGTCGGTGGGGGGAGTACTTCGAAGACCTCCTCAATCCCACTAACATGCTTTCCAATGAGGAAGCAAAGCCTGGGGACCCTAAAGTGGGCTCCCCCATCTCTGGGGCTGAGGTCACGGAGGTGGTCAAAAAAACTCCTTGGTGGCAAGGCCTCGGGGGTGGATGAGATACTCCCGGAGTTCCTCAAGGCTCTGGATGTTGTAGGACTGTCTTGGTTGACACGTCTCTGCAACATCGCATGGACATCGGGGACAGTGCCTCTGGATTGGCAGACCGGGGTAGTGGTCCCCCTGTTTAAAAAGGGGGATCGGAGGGTGTGTTCCAACTACAGAGGGATCACATTCCTCAGCCTCCCTGGAAAAGTCTATTCGGGGGTTCTGGAGAGGAGGGTCCGTCGGATAGTCAAACCTCGGATTCAGGAGGAACAGTGTCGTTTTCGTCCTGGTCGCGGAACAGTGGACCAGCTCTACACCCTTAGCAGAATCCTGGAGGATGCATAGGAGTTTGCCTAACCAGTCTACATGTGTTTTGTGGACTTGGAAAAGGCGTTCGACCGTGTCCCTTGGGGAATCCTGTGGGGGGTGCTCCGGAAGTATGGGGTACCGGACACCCTGATAAAAGCTTTTGGTCCCTGTACAACCGGTGTCAGATCTTGGTCCGCATTGCCGGCATTAAGTAGAGCCCGTTTCCAGTGAGAGTTGGTCTGCCCTTTGTCACCGATTCTGTTCATAACTTTTATGGACAGAATTTCTAGGCGCAGCCAGGGTGTTGAGGGGGTCAGGTTTGGTGGACTCAGGATTGGGTCACTGCTTTTTGCAGATGATGTTGTCCCATTTGCTTCATCAGGCCGTGATCTTCAGCTCTCTCTGAATCGGTTCGCAGCTGAGTGTGAAGCGACTGGGATGGAAATCGGGACCTCCAAATCCGAGACCATGGTCCTCAGCCGGAAAAGGGTGAAGTGCCCTCTCAGGGTTGGGGGAGAGATCCTGCCCCAAGTGGAGGAGTTCAAGTATCTCGGGGTCTTGTTCATGAGTCAGGGAAGAATGGAGCGTGAGATCGACAGGCAGATCGGTGCGGCGTCCGCAGTGATGTGGGCTCTGCATCGGTCTGTCGTGGTGAAAAAGGAGCTGAGCCGTAAGGCAAAGCTCTCAATTTAACAGTCGATCTACGTTCCTACCCTCACCTATGGTCATGAGCTATGGGTAGTGACCGAAAGAACGAGATTGTGAATACAAGCGGCTGAAATGAGTTTCCTCCGCAGGGTGTCTGGACTTTCCATTAAAAATAGGGTGAGAAGCTCAGTCATCTGGGAGGGGGCTCAGAGTAGAGCCACTGCTCCTCCGCATCGAGAGGAGTCAGATGAGGTGGCTCGGGAATCTGATCAGGATGCCTCCTGGACGCCTCCCTGGTGAGGTGTTCCGGGCACGTCCAACTGGGAGGAGACCCCGGGGAAGACCCAGGACACACTGGTGGGACTATGTCTCCCGGCGGACCTGGGAACGCCTTGGGATTCTCCCGGAAGAGCTAGAAGAAGTGGCCGGGGAGAGGGAAGTCTGGGCCTCTCTGCTCAAGCTGCTGCCCCCGCGACCCAACCTCGGATAAGCAGAAGAGGATGGATGGATGGATAGTAAGCATAGGGAGTAACCATTCTGATTTTAAACTTGGTTGGACAACCCTATCTCAGGTCTCATTACATTACATTTTCATTTTCTTTGCTTAATCCAGACTTATGGAGGTTAAAGGCCATGTCAGTATGCTTTTGTATAAGATAGTAACTAACCCAGGATAGTCATCTATTTGTCACAGAGCACACTCACACTTACACCTACTCAGCGTTAAATTAAAATTTGTTTACTGAAACCTATAAGTACACTCAGATATATTATATTAGTCCAGTTCAGAGTTATGAGGGCCTGAGGTGTATAAGGACAGTACTTAACCATGGGTGAAGTTTTAGTCCACCTGACACATACATGCATGCACTTACTTCACAAAAATAATATATTATGAATTTGTCCTTTAAGCCAAAACAGTTAATTGCCCATCCAACCATCCATTTTGTAAAATTTCTCATTCCAGTACAAGGTCTTAGAGAACTGAAGCCTATCCCAGCATCATCCAACAAAAGGTTGAAAACCCATCCTAGACAGATTTCCAGTCCACAACAGTACACACTTATGCACATGGGGTTATTGGTAAATCCAACACTTGTTGTTAGTTTTGAGTTAGTTTTAAGTTCATTATATTATTTTATGTGTTTTCCAATGACATTTTCTCTTTTATGGTAACCGTCATTTTTGCCATGATGCAGTGACCCACTGTTAAGCACATTGGTCTTGAAGATTGTGATCTTTGACTCACCAATGTGATGGTTGGTGCAGTGCACTTTCTAGCTATTCAAGACTGCAGATAAAGCCTGACAGTTAGTGAGTGCATTTCCTTGGTTTATTTTAGTGTACTGATCTTGTGCTTTGACTATTGACAAAAAATGTATTTTTTAATTGGGCTTAGATGAAAGATGGGATGGGTCTCTTATTTATAATTGTGGTCTGGTTTTTTCACTGCAATTAATCTTTTGGAGTTACAATATTCTCACCTGCCAACTGGTTCTTTCTAGGCAGGGAAGTTGTAGTGTGATGTTATGAATATGTCATGCTCACCTTGCTGTCCTTGCCCTCCCGAATCTTCAGGTATCCCTCCAGAAGCAGCTGCCGAACATGCTGTGATCCCACTGCTTGCATTGGTGCTGTCAGGTCCAGTGTGCTGAACTCTCTGAGGTGCTGAATTCATAAACAAAAAAGCTGTTTTTTTAGGCAGTACAGTAATAATGCATTCTTCTTGACATCAAGTGTGTCATATCTTCTATCTTATACAGAGTCCTCCCATCAAATTTTTCAGTTGACTGAGGTCTACTAGTCACTATGCAGAGGAAATGCTGTAAGCCTAACATGTCCAAAAGATTCACAAGTAGTACTACATTTATATTTAGGTAAGAGTGGACTACTCGATATTGTTCGGTAGTGATCAAGTTTTCTTTTTTCTTGTAATATTTAAAAGACAAATATACTAGAGTTTCACACACCTCCCATGCCATTAATAAAAGACCCCATTGTAGAATAGCTAATAGCTGAGTCTTCAGAAATTCAAGGGCACAATTTAAGTGGTGGTGTTGATCTGAGTCCATATTTAGAGAATGTATGTTGTAATCAGCACAAATGTCACATATGCTTCTATGTTCAGATATCTATTCTGTATATTGAGATTGTAGAGTACACCTCCGGTTGCTATAGTATCCATCCCTCTGTAGCTAATAATTAATAATGAAAAATAATAACGTGGCAGAAAATCAGGAAATTAAAAGATGGCCATGGGTGCTTTCATTCATACAAACCTGTTGTTTCCCCTTGACTAAGTTTTAAAAATAAATGCAACTGTAATTAATCATGTTTATAAAAACATTTATGACCAATACCTTGTCCACCTCCTCCCCAATGGTTTCCACTACATCGTAGCTGTCAATTCTCTGTGCCACAGCAGCCAATTTCTGGTGCTCTTCGTGGAGCTGCATCTTGGAGTTGATGTGATGCAAGAATTCCTCAACTTTATTGATCTGAAAAGAAGGAGAAGACAACTTACTTTCTAATTCAGTTTTGGGATTGTGGGGATTCAAAGCCTATCATTACATAATTTAAAATACAGGAAGTTGTTTGAGCCATGTAACATAATGCACTGCTCTTCACAAAAACCTTGTTTGTTGAGAAAGAGTGTGCTTCATATATACATAAAACCAAACAAACCAAGCAGTCTTTATTTTACATTCAGAAGTGTCACTGTCAGCCAACACCAAAATTAAACCTTTTACTTTTAACACTGACATATACAAAATGGTACTTTCAGAGAACAGGCCCATAAATTGCCTGCTGGGATTATACAGGGAGAGAGAAATGAGTCAGCAATTCTCCACTTTAACGGCTAAGCCACAGTAACTGTTGCAATTCTAAAAGCACTCAGTCAGGCTGAGTAATGAGAAGGCAGGGCAAATAAAGGATTATTGCATTTTTTAAAAAGCTTAGAGGATAATTGAATTACTTGGTAACCTAAGTGACAGTTTAGGTACACTGGATGGATAAACAGACAAATTGATCCATCATTTGACTGACTGAACATACTAAATGGCTTAGCAGATGAATGCAGCGATAATTCATTTTTGAACTGATTAATTTATTAGTTGAGTAGATGGAGATATGGGTTTATGCATGCATTATTGATGTGTTTATTTAAATAGAGGATGAATTGATTAACTTACTGATTGGTTAAATGTGTGTATTGAATAAACTGTTTAGCTAATTACAAACATTGGTTGGATCAGTTTATTGCCACATAATCAGTTTTTTTACCATGTTTTGTAAGGCATCCCTGGTCTCAGTTTCTTCCACTCTTTTTAAAATGGACTTTAGCAGCAGTGGATATTTGGTGATGCGCTGATGTGGGCGGGCAAGCATGTCACTCAGGCGCATTCGATTGCACTGTTTGTGTGTTTCCACCCACTGAAGGCAAAGAATAAAGCACAATGTTGACAGTGTAACAGTGTTCTTCCAAAATTATTAAAATATCAAAAAAATAAACAAATAAAACAAAACATACCCATCACTCATAATACAAATAAACTATATTACATTTGGGAAAAGAAAAATTTTTATTTTTTTTTTTAGAAAAGATCAGGCAATAAAGCAATGCTACAGAGTAACTCCAAACGATGTCCTAATCCTTGTAATGAATTTCATGAATTAGAACTCAGAAGTATGGAGGCAATGTACCTGTACTGAAGAATAAAATCTTTGGTTTTTTCAAACTACAGACTGTTTTTAAGTTTAAATTTTGCTCATACAAACCAGTATGAATGAAAAAAGAATTAACTTACAAAGAAATTTACAGGCCTGTTAAAGCAAATTAACTACAGGGGAAATTTAAATTAAAAGCATCTCTTACACAGTGCATTCTTCCTGTATTGTGGATCTGTTTCATTCAGTTTACAACTTATTGATAAAAGAGATATGCACAGAATCAAAGCTTTTGAACAGGGGCAATCAATTACCAGGACAACTAGCTAATCACATGTGTGTAATGTCACATGTCCGCACTGCATGGGATTTCAATATAAATAATGCCCAGTCTTAAAAATCAAAAATGTTCGACATAGGAAGTGATGTCCGAGAACAAAACATGCCAGAAAGAGAGAGTGATCATTTCATTTAGACGTAAAAATGTAAAGAGAGAGACATCTGGAGATGACATGAGGAGCAACAACCTACAAGTGTGGAAAATCTAAAACTGAAGCCACCTCCTGGAAGTTATATTTTTGTCCAGATTTACAAGTGAGACATGTCTCAGAAGATGAACTCTTTTGTTTTCATTTTCTATGGAGTTCCAAACTAATTTTCCTGGTAGGATAGACAGAACATTTATATTATTTGTGTCAGCGTGTTGGGTATTACTTCCTGCTTCCATTTATTTTTTGGTTAAACAGTTAATAATTGCAGTTGCACAGAACATCCTAATTTGTTCATTTACAGCTTTGCTTTGGCAGTGTATCTGTTGTTTGGGGGGTTTGCATTGTAAAGTATTTGTTTTGTCTGTGAAAATAAAATACACATTTTCTTTTCTTTACTGTTATTCACTGTGTGCAGGTCAGGGATTTGTGGTGAGTGAGTTGAACAAAGATGTGTGTTGGTCACTGAACTCAAAACAGATTTTATTAGTATTGCTGCTGGTATGACAGCAGTTTCTGATCATGTGGCTGCGTGGGACTTATTCAGACTCCCAAGGTAGTGTAACAAACTTGTGCGTTACGCCGGTTGCTGAGTTAAAAAGCCAGCCAGAACAACATCCACTGTTGATTTACAGTAAGATTTACATATATCAACAACAACAACCTAAAGGCTCACGTGAGTGTAATTTGCCGCCAAGACATGAGGGGGCACTAAGTAATAACATTTTCTCTTCTCCTTCCCCTCCTGCAGAAAGGAAGACAGTAACATTATTTCTGGGGTCAGACCACCTGGACCTGCCTCTTTCTCCCAGAATCAAAGCTAAGAGGAAACAACACCATCTTGGGCAGACCGATTAATTGTTTTCACAAGACACCTCAACTTAACGCTATACCACTCATTTTATTTTAAGCATTTTGCATACCTTCCATATACGGAGTTTGCCTTCGGGTACACCAGCCCCTTTATCCTGTGCTTTTGTCTCTTTTCTATATATATATATACCATAATCAATCTTCTTTTCTATTATACCTTCTTGGTATTATTATTCTTTAACAAATTCCACATTGCTTTCAATTTTCTATACTTTGTCCTTATATCTAAAGAGATTAAAGTAATAAAGTGAACATTAGGGTACCTGATACAAGGGAGATTGCCATTTTGGCTGAGAGGTCACGTTTCAATAGAAGAACAAATGCGGTTGAAGTAAGACCCAGCTGGCACATAACCAAAGGGTGCTGAGCCTTTGCGTGTCTCAGGGACACCTGTACATTTCTTACAGCTAGTGATATTGAATCCCTATGTGGAGTACTCAATTGTGACAGACATGGCATTACTCTTACGTACTCAAGTAAATGGGATCCTATTTATATTATTACAGATTGGCTGGCAGTTAAGCATCATTTATACATAATTGATCGAATAAGATTTCTGTGTGTTTTCCTATGTGGAATACTACAGAGTGAATAGCAATTAGGCATCACTCATACATAGTTTTTTGAATAGGATCTGTGTGTTTCTGTATCTGTGTTTATGTTAATGTTAAGGTGCGACAGTAGTTCAGCCTAGTAACAAACTTGGTAAGTCTCACAAATCCCTCAATAATACAGTAATATATATGTAGCATTCCTTTCTGCTACAATTGAGGGAGGAAGACTCAAAAATAATTACTACAAGGATCAGGAGATGAAAGACAGAAATGCAAAGTGGGGTAAGCAAAGGGCAGAAAGAAAAGAAATCAATATATCTCCATCCCTTTACCAGCAAGAGCCTGCAGCTGAGTAGTGGAAAGGCCAGATGTCTTCAAAGAAGAGTTGGAAGAAAAGAAAAATTTGCTTTTTGAGAACGCTTTATGCTTTCAGAGACTTCTACTATTAGACATTACTTGCAGCCTGCAATTGTCTAGAAAGTGTTGGAATTTATTCTGATTTACTGCTTTATTTTAAAGCAAACTTTACTTTTGTTTACTTATTAAACATAATACTGGAATATATACAATAATTCAATGAGTATTTGATTTTTCGACTATAGTTGTTAATACGAATAGTACTGCCATCCTCAGAAAACAATTTTAAGACCATTGAATGCTTTTGTTCACCTCTGTGAAATCTTTGATGCAAATGAACTCTCAAAATATATTTTAGCCACTACCTCTTTATACTCACTGCCACATAAATCCGAAACAGCTCATTCTGCTCCATTTCTTGCCTTGCGTATTCCATGCACTTCTCTTGTGCAGCACAGTATTGAATATAGGGAGAAAACCTATCAGAGAACTGGAAAAAACAAAACAAAACAAAACAAAACAAAAACAAATTAGTCCCAAATGTTACTTTTCTATCTTCCTGTAATTGCTGCTTGTTTCACTCACTGTCATGAAGCCAGGCTGTAGACATCGGGGGTCAAAAGGCTTTCGGCTCTTCCTTGCTTCAAGCAGTACTGGCAAAATGATTTGCTCCCAGAAGACTCTGTGAGCACGAATGATCTCCGGGAGATTGCTGAAGAGTCTATGTGGTTGAACCTGTGACCAAGTAAGGTAGTATTAGATTTTCATACATCACAGATTCAGAAAAAAGCAATACAGCAAGAAACAACAAACAATGGGCAAACTGCATCCTAGGTGATTGCTGCAGCCCACTTGACTCGGCTTACCTCTGTCAAAATTTCACATGTATGGAGGTTTAGAATCCCATTAATAAAAAGCTGAAAAATAAGGAAAGTAATTTATAAACTCAATATTTTTCACTAAAACAAGCACCTTTAATAAAGACTGCTGAATAACACTTCATTTTCTTCAACAATATTGTTTAATACAAAGATTTAGGAAAACAAAAAAATAAAAAATGTAAAAGTTTTTTTACATAGTCACTTTTATTGAAAAATGTATGAAATGCCTTTGCCTATAATCAATATCACAAATGTTAAAAAATCCATTTATTTGTTACTGAACGTGCTTCAGTACTATTATGACATTTATCCTTTGATTTTCTAACCCTTTGATTGATTATATGATTGTAGACAGCCGGTGGCTACTTGAGAATCAACTCTAGACATGTTGTTAGTATTATTAAAACATCCTTCCAATGAATTTCTAGCCCTCTTATTACACTGGTTATGGGGAGCTGGCTGCTTACCCTGGCAGATTTTGAAATGAGGCGAATTATCATTCCTGGACAGAGCACCAGTCCTCTGTGGGGTGCAATCATGCACACCCACCTACAGTGAGCCAATTTAGAATTGCCAAACTTCATAGCTTTGGGATTTGGGAGGAATACCTCAGTACCTGAAGGAAAACCTACAGAGATACGAGGTAAATGATCATACTCCAAAATGGATTGTGACTAGGCTGGATTTGATCCTAGGGCTCAAGAGCTGTGAGAAAGCTATGCTCAACATTGTACCGGCATGTTGTCTTATAAAAACTGTACCAAAAGATTTTAAATATTATATAGCACCTTTCTGAGAATAAAAGTAAGAAACTGTGCTAATCAACAATTCTGTAGCAACTATTATTTTACAAAAGGCTTTATACAGAGTGCTTTACAAAAGAGGATTAAATATTAGTGTTTCGTATAGCTCCTTTAATGGGAAGCATGGCAGTTAGGAGCTTCATCTAAAGCAAAATTTATATTTTTATCATGAATGTTTTAAAACAAAACTTATTAAAAGCAGTTGGATGTAGGGTCCATTTACATTGTGATTTTAATAATACAAAAACTTCCAAAGTGTAATCTAGTAACTTATATATTAGTATGAGAATTCACAATGATCATTCTTTTTTTAGTGCCTTCCTTTTAATTATGTTTCAATCATTTTCACTATTTAATAAAGCATATATAAAATACTAAATATCAACAAGGTTGCATAGTGGCTTTCATGAGAAATAAAATCACACAATGTATTAGCCATCATGTTACACATTGACTTTCATATATGATATAACAAATTATTTTACAAAATTCAAGCAGTATCTAAAGAGATAAATATTCATCATGGGAACTACAATAACAAAATGCTTTCATAAAAAATAAAATGTCTTCACAGAATTTGGCTTGAAATTGAAACAGATTTTGTTTCCTTACATCGGTGACAATACGTAGCTTCTTGAGGTAAGCTGCTTCTGTGTAAATTAATTCCCACACTGCTTCCTGTAAATGGGACTGTTTGCGGCTCATATTCTAGAAGGAAAAGGGAAAGAACAAGCCGTCAATCAGCTTTCATGGGTTCTTTCCTCCTATGTCCAGTAAGATCAAGAAACAAATGCCCAGTGCTAACCTCATGACCATGCACAATGTCTTTCCAAGAAGGTTCCAGCTTTACATTGGAATCATCATTCCTCCGCACTTCCCATTCGGTGCTTAGATTTGCAGATAGTTTCGGCATTCCAAGCATGCTGTAAGAACTCAGCTTGTTATGAAGTTGTTGAAGACGACCTGGATCCTGAAGTGGTTAAATAAAAGGAAGGTGTTCAGGCACATAATACATTTATGAGATTGGAGGAATATCATGTTTAATATATTGGTATTGTTAGATTTATGTGATTATAAAAAAAAGAGACACCTTTTCAGTTGATCCTTGGTTAAACAGACCACTCCGCAGGGCTGTGCGGTTGTATTTGGAAGCAAGAGACATCGCTTTGGAAATTGTGGCATATTCTGGGACCTTCTTTGTCTTATCCCTTCCTGAAATCTGCAAAGAGTTGAGAGACAGGCATTAAGAAGACTCTAAACTGGTGAAACACTGAAAAACACAGTGCTACACATAATCAGTCCCAACCACCTCATTTAATTGCTATTTCTCAAGCCAGCAGTTTGAATGAGTAGATCAATGAGACGTGATAAAGTTACAACCCGCAGAGGGTAACCAAAAAAGATCACAATCTGGCATAGTTCAGGATGTACAGCAAATTGCATCATGTGCACTGTCTGAAGATTTTAGCAGTTGGAGTACAAGCCAAGTTAGCTTAAATGGTCAGGCTAAATTCTCAAAAGGATGAATGATTTAATTAAAATGAATTTTTTATTGACCTGTATCATCAGATTGCCATGGTCATTAAAATAAGTTATGGACAACAGCTGAGGTTTCCCATTTTGAGAAATATGGCCCAGCATGCCTGGTCTTTGTACCATCAAGATGCTCTTACCATCTATCAACAAACGACATTCCTCACAAACGTCAAACAGCCACATTCCATTTACAAAAAGCCAGTCAGACAGGTTTGCTAGACAAAGTGTATGCAGACAGCTGCCCTGCAACATTCCATCAAAGATACGACTTTATTGAAAACATTCCAGATTTTTTAACTTTGGCAGAATCAACAGGGTACACATGCTGTAAAAAAAATGCTTCAGTTAATACCAAAATCATGAAATAAGAAAAAAAAACAAAATCTCATTCTAGGCAGGGCTCATGAGGGAATGAGACACCTAATTGTTAAGGGTTGTCTTTCCTATTTGCTCCCATGAAGACAGAAATGTTCTTTTAGTAAGGACAGTTTATAGAGAACATTTACCGAACTACAGGCTGATTCTCTTCTTTATTTTTAAGTAATTGTCACTTATTCTAACACTTCAAGTGTAGAAAGGGTAAAAAGCCTCTTGTTCATGTTTCTAGTTATTCTTCGCAACTTTATCTTGTATTTGGTAATATTTTGTCATTACACTTAAAAGTAAGTGAGATGACAGGAACAGAAGACAGGAAAACTACACCTCTCCTCCAGAAAAGGATACAAATTAGGGAAAACAGAGAGGAGCCAGCAAACTGGCTTGTCACTAAATCTATTTCCCCATCCCCTAGGCAGCACCAGAAATTGCTACTATTGTACTGAGGTGGAAGTGGCACATCCAAAAATCCCCTCATTAGACCTTCACAAAACCAGTCACAACAATAAATATTACATTTCTGAAAACACAAAGATACATTTTGTGCATTTTTTGACTGAAAAACACTGAGAAACTGATGTGTTGTGATAATACTGAAAATTTGCATAAGCTATCATGATAAGAACAATACCTGAACAGTGCTCAGAAATGCACTAGCAAGCACCTGACGCAACAAATCTTAGCCAAACTACACCAAGGGCAACATCTATGTTTAAATAATCAGTTGTAAGTTGGTGAAATGCTATGAATGACAATAATGGAGTATATCACAGCAGGCAAATCTACCATCTAGGCAAGCTCAACTGAAGTTCTCCTTGCCCTTCCACGAGTCCATTATAACAATCTGGGCAGTGACTTGCCAGTTCCACACCCAGGTAGAATAATGATATGCATCATTTGAAATGAGTATAAGCAATGAAGTCAAAAAATGTGTCTTTTTATACATTAACACCGCAGCACGGGCTTAATTTAATTTGGCCTCTAACAAACTCTTTATTTGAATAGTTTCTGACTTCAGTGGGGTGGCAGCTGCTTTGAAAAGGAGAACCGTTTTTCTAGAGGCTGACAAGATTAAAAAGTGATGGAATCATTGTCACTAATTCTTGTCAGGATCCCATTTTGGGTTTTCTTTATTTAGGTTTTTTATATTTATTTTTAGGAATGTTAGTTATGATCTATTTTGAATGTACTGTATCCGAGTTTATTTCATTTATTTTGTGGAATTATTCTTGTCTTTTTTGCTGTTTCAGATTGTTAATCCTTTCTATAGACACCGGTGTGTTTTTGATTGAAATTTCCCCATTTAATCCTGAAGCCTGATTGCAGTGTGGTGTGTATAATCTTGAGTTTTGATATTTGAGAACTAAAAAAGGTTATGTTCACACTGCAGCTTGATTCATATTTTTCTAATTGTACGTGACATAGATCTGATTTTTAGAGAATGAAATAGGATTTACATGCCTTTTGTAACAAAAGTTTTGTATCCAAACCTTCCACATCCAGCTCTCAACAATCATGACTCCTCTCATTTTCACAGATTGCTACATACAGATCCAGCAGTGGTAACTGCACTCAAGCCAACAGCTACAATATTCTGTTTAATGCTTCTCTTCCTTGCCACAACAAGCTGGTAAAAGCAGAAACACCCTGCACTGAAATCATGTGAAGTAGTATAGAGCCAGCTTCTGTCTGAAACAATTATTTTTACATATTTTGGGCATGTGGGGTATACTCAGAATAGATACCTGTGCACACTCATATATGATTTGGACCAGTTGCAATGAAATTATTATTATAAATTATTGTTAAATTATACATTAAAAAGGGCGGCACGGAGGCGCAGTGGGTAGTGCTGCTGCCTCCCAGTTAGGAGACCCGGGTTCGCTTCCTGGGTCATCCCTGCGTGGAGTTTGCATGTTCTCCCCGTGTCTGCGTGGGTTTCCTCCAAGTGCTCCGGTTTCTTCCCACAGTCCAAAGACATGCAGGTTAGGTGCATTGGCAATTCTAAATTGTCCCTAGTGTGTGCTTGGTGTGTGGGTGTGTGTGTGTGTACCCTGCGGTGGGCTGGTGCCCTGCCCGGGGTTTGTTTCCTGTGTTGGCTCAGATTGGCTCCAGCAGGGGCCTGTGGTTAGGCTATAGAGGGTTGGATAATGGATGGATGGATATACATTAAAAATTAAAATAAAAAAAATTAAAAATCAGGTAAAAACACAAAATCTGAACAGAGTCAATTTTAGCTGCACACCTACATTGTCAACATGGCCTTAAAAGACTCACACATTTTCAAGTGTTTCATTGCGGAATCACACCATGATCCATCCCAGATTGCACATTTTGCACTGTGGTAACTACCGGTGGTCAGCCACAAACACATGTCATCTGGATTACAAAGGCCTTCAGAAGCAATTTCTTAGTTCATTTGCTAAAGGAAGAACTCCCTTTGCAGTTTGTCCAGGGGCTGCCTGTACGCAAAGCAAACCAGAGCGCTTTCTGATGATGTCTGCTGTGCTTTCTCTCTCTCACTCAGTCCCTACCTTACCATGTATCACTGGAACTACACTAAGCAAGAGCTTTGTCATGTCAGTAAGAGCATCCAAAAAACTGTAATGTGGAAAAATCCTTCATATGGGAACACTTAATCATGGTTCTACTGTAAACCTGTGCTATTGCATGGTACAGATGTTGTGCTATGCCACGGGTCACTCTTGAAACTAGATGTCAAATTCATGGACTGCTTGTGATTTTTAAACACTGAAGTCTACACACTCCCATCTTATATAGAAAAGAAGAAATGATTAACCACCACCATGTCACGTCAGTGGTAAATGGCAGCAATTGTTACAAAAATGGAATTCAGTAAAAATAACAAATAGAGAATCCAATCACCTAACTTTAACTACTATTGGGAATTGACCTTCTGTTCTGGTGTATGCAGGCTATAAACAATTCTAATGTGGAGTTGGTTAGTGACTAAAGTGCAAAAGCTCCAGAGCTGTTAGAGAGTGCTGTGGCCCTATAGTCCTACTACATTACTGTGTAGAGTGTTAAACTTCAGTAGACTCCATGGAAACATTTTTGAGAAAATTTTTCCATCATTCATACTTGTAAATTCAATAAATCTTTATTATATAGGTATTTTGCTACATTATAATTGAGTATGCGATGAGCTATGATGATGCCTTGTAAAATCAGCTTATTACAATGAATACACCACATGTCACTTTTCCACTCTCAGTAGGAACCAAGTTTAACTAGAATAAATTTGTTTTCTATTTTATTTCTACTGCCTTTTTCCCCCCGAGATTTCTAATTTTATTTCAACCTTGTTGGGAATCCAAACACCAACAGAAACACCTTCAACTTGAATGTTTCAGTAACAGCCCATCTCTTCATGTGGATGAAAGGATTGTTTAAAATTGTTATTTTAGTTGCTTGCATTGATTGTTCTGTGCAGTACTTGCTTTTAATGCAAAATGGATATACAAGAGTGCTTGACCACAGACAGAGTGCTGACCACAGACAGAGTGCATGTACATGTTACAGAAGCAGCTTGATGTGTAACAAGGATATATATCGGTTTGTTTTTTTAATGCCTGGTAAACAGCTTAGGCCTATCAAGGATATGAGTACCAAATTTCTTTAAAATAACTTAGCCAGAAATTGTGGCATGTAATATCTTAGCATGATGATTATATCTATTATTGTTCCCCCTGCATGAGTTTTATTTTTGTTACACAACTTCAAAGTTGTGCCTTATAGTTTAATACACATGCTTTGTTGTTGTATCTCAAAGTAATGACAATGGTTGTGCCAATCATGTATAACTACATTTTATCTGCCACATAAACAGCTAAGGAAATAAATATATGTATATCAATACATATACATGGCCTGCACCACCACCACCTACTCAAAGCATCATGATGCTCCAACAATGATGGATGGATTAAAAGCCAGAAGTCTACGTGACCATCAACATCAAGTCCTTCCGTGAGAACCCTAAATCCAAAGAGGACTGTTTCATTTATGTTAGGTAGAATGCCCAGAGGGGACTGGGCAGTCTAATGGTCTGGAATCCCTACAAATTTTATTTTTTTCTCCAGCCGTCTGGAGTTTTTTTTGTCCACCCTGGCTATTGGACCTTACTCTTATTCTATGTTAATTAATGTTGACTTGTTTTATTTTCTTACTGTGTCTTTTATTTTTCTATTCTTCATTATGTAAAGTACTTTGAGCTACTTTTTGTATGAAAATGTGCTATATAAACAAATGTTGTTGTTGTTATATCAGTGAATATCCAAAAACATGATAATATAAAGAGCAAAGCAGCATCCGGTAGCTCTGCTATAATTTGATGAGATCAGTGCTTAAGTGTTACCTACTTTTAGCATTGCTACTTATAATGGAAAACACTGGGAGGAAGTCCAAGACTCTGGTTTAGCTGTTAATTGATGAAAAAGTAACAATGTGTTGCGGTGCTAACTGCATGGGCAAAGTCCAAAAGGAAAGAATCAAAAGCTGCTATCCTTTGAGTGAACTCATCTACACATGATATGGCAAAGTATCCTGCGCTTCACATTGGCAAGCTGTGCATTTGCAGTTGTGCTGTTCTAATGATTGAATGGATCCATTAATCTATCCATTTTCTACACTACTTTATTCTATTACAGCATGGGAAGGAGGCAGGAACCAACCCCGGAAGAGTTGCTAGTTCACTGTAGAGTACAATCAAACACACTCTCACTCTCTGATACCAGGCCAGCGTGCAGTGCACAATAAGCTCAAATCTTAAGGAAGGCAATAGTGACCCACAGGAAAATGTGCAAACTTCATATATAAAATAAGCAGACTTGAACATGAACCAATATCCGGTACAGCCCTTATTTAGTGACATAAATAAAAAAAAATCCTCACCTGTCTTAAGCAATTTGGTTTAGGCAGCTACATCCACTACTGTATGTAGGGTGTTCACTGCAAGCAAGAAAGCCTCAAGAGTCATCTAAGGTTATGTTTAATTTTTAAAATCCTGAATCAAGCCTGGTTAAAAAAATCCAGTGCTTTAACATGCACTCTACAGTACTGCATATAGGAAAGCCCCAGGGCTGAGTGTGCTGTTATATGGTTTGTTCAAGGCCAAGATGAACCCCTACCTGATTGCTGGAAATAGTGAACCATTTCCCTTTATTTTCCTCCAGCTTTGAAAGCAGAGATGTCCCCTGGTTGCTCAGTTGTCTTTGTACAGCAGGGAACTCTCTGTAAGCCTTGAGTGTAACTCCGTCACCTGATGCTCCAGCCCAGTGCTCTTTGCTTATCCCACTGGAAAGCAGACTTGATGGCCTGTTACCCAGCATGCTGTGGTCCCAGCTCCTGTTGGGCTGGTTGACTGGTTTTGTCACTCCTTTCCACGGTCGTGAAAATTCCAGCATTTTTCTCACAGAAAAAAAAAATGACAGCTAAAGGTAATTCAATTCATCAAATAAAAGGTTAAAGTACAGTCATCAGCAAGAATGGTGGGATATTGTCCAGGACTGAAGTGCTCCCTGCAAAGGTAACCAATTTAGACAGCCCCTTCTTTAGCAGATAGTCAGCAGCTGCTAACAGAAGTGTCCTGTACATATCCAGCTGCTTCACATGGCCCTCACTGCAGAAAGTTGAACAAATTCCATCCATCATCGAATCCCTTCCTTTTTCATCCCAAGGTAATATTTATGGAACATCCTGTTTCCTGTCACGTTGCAGGCTCTTTTTTGTGCTGTTTCCCCTGCTGTAACCTTAAGGAGAACACACAAAGTCATGGTCATTTCTGAAGTTTTTTCCCCCCAGTTTGCTAGCAATACCCGGACTGTTATAATGAGAAAATGTATTTACTACCACATTTCACTCTGTTTGCAATGGAGAGAGCTGGCATACAACTCAATCTAAGGTTGTTTCTGCCTTGACGGTCACTGTTTTGAGGAGCACACGATTTTGTTTTGTCCACCTTAATTAAGCCCTGTGCTGTATACACGAAAAGTAAATTATGGATTTTTAAAGACCAGAAGATATGGATCTTCTCATGAGATTTAAGGTGTTTTATTGGAGTTTTTGATGTTCATATCCAACTCAAAATGTAACACATATTTTCAATTTTGAGTCAGTTTAAGGCTCACATTTCAATATCATATAGGCTACACTTAAGTGCATACAAAGTGGGCATGACAGAAGACAAGTGACCATGTAATATTTCTTTGTAATGGAAGGGTTGTGGATATGAAAACATATTAAAATTAAGAGTGTAGGGTTGTTTGTGTTCTTTCATTGTTTTTAATAAATGCATTATTTTGTGAAAGGATAACAATTAGCATAATTCTTTCTGGGTGCTTTCATGGTTAGGAGGTGGACGAATTCCTTGAGCACCTCTGGCAATTCTGTGTTTTGCTTTATTATGTATTTTGCTACACATTGGACAGCCTGGAAAACACCTAATTGACTACATGTATATATATAATATATATATATATATATATGAATAAATTAATATTAATAATATATATACTGTGTATATATGGGTGGCACGGTGGCGGAGTGGTAGCGCTGCTGCCTCACAGTTAGGAGACCTGGGTTTGCTTCCCGGGTCCACCCTGCGTGGAGTTTGCATGTTCTCCCTGTGCCTGCGTGGGTTTCCTCCAGGTGCTCCGGTTTTCTCCCACAGTCCAAAGACATGCATGATAGGGGCATTGGCAATTCTAAATTGTCCCTAGTGTATGCTTGGTGTGTGGGTGTGTGTGTGTGCCCTGTGTTGGGCTGGTGCCCTGCCTGGGGTTTGTTTCCTGCCTTGCACCCTGTGTTGGCTGAGTTTGGCTCCAGCAGACCCTGTGACCCTGTAGTTAGGATACAGCGGGTTGGATAATGGATGGATATATATATATATATATATATATATATATATATA
>JANRMT010062805.1:627082-653821 GCA_026402145.1 Polypterus bichir lapradei
ATATATAAATAAATTCAGTACTAGATTTGATAATAAGGGGCACAGATACAGTGCCTAGACGTAGAGGGGTGGGATAGATAAAGCCTATATTGGCTGATTACCAAATTAATAACACAATGGGTTTATTAAAAGGAAAGGAATAATTACAAAAATCAGCAAGGGAAAAGAAAAGGTTAAAGTAAATAAGCCCTTAAGACACATCTGTACAACTAGCAATCTCTGACTACCATGTGGGGTAAATCACTTACCCAAAGTACCAATGTACTCCCTGTACACCTTCTTAAATCACACATCAGCACTGGCCTGTACTTTTCCTTGGCAGTGGAGCCCTTGCCCAAATTAATCTCTAAAGCCCACGTTCACCAATGGAGCCCTTGCCCAAATTAATCCCTAAAGCCCATGTTCACCAATCAATGTTAAGATGGCCCTTTTAGGCCCTGGCCTAATACTGCTTCTGTGTATGCCTAAATATTCACTTCTGGAGGTCAGGGTGACATCACAAAGTATACCTCCTCTAGAGATCCCAGGTCCTCACAGTAGTGCCTTGGAGGAAGCATAAAATATTATACAGAGGTTACATACCACGCTTTATCTTGGGAAACTCCCCATGTGCAAAATGAAAGTTTCCATCCATTCTTCATAGTTAGACCTAAGACCCTCAATAGTCACCAATTTTATTGACGCCCTTCTGCATTTCACAGATGATATATGGTTGTAATTAATTTTAATTACAAAGTGGCATAAAATACCAAAAACATAATCTTCACTGAAAATGAGTCCACACTGTTAAATCCAAGCACCTCCACTGAAGAGAAGCCAGCTTGTGCAAAATGCAAGCAAATGCGTCTGATATTTAAAACTTGTGTGGTAACTTGAACCATTTTATATTTGAAAACCAAGAACGTACTTTACAGGTTTTTATAGGCTTTTACCTTTGCAGTAGTTTTATGAATGCAAACTAAATTTTGTTCAGGTGTTGAAAACCATGAATAGCCAAGTGTACAAATTAGAAACATTGTAGTTTTACCGAAAATGTGACTAATGTGAATCATTGGCAGGGAATTGTTGTGAGGTACAGTGTCTTGTGCAGTTCAGGTACAAAAAAGATGATGTAAAAGTTTATTTATGAATGTTTAACTAAAACTGTGATCTAGAGAGACACTGCAGTTTTTACGAAGATTAAAATATTAGTGATTATAACATTTGTTTCTATTTTACAGAAAACAGACGGCTGTAGAATATAATGCTGTGTAGTGTGTACTGCGTCTGCTTCCTGCATCAAGGTGAATGAGTCCAGTTCTTAGCCTGGTGGTCACATGAGCTGGAGAAGCAGATACTCGCTGTGCGGAAGCAGGGAGTTGGACAGGCCTGTTTCACAGACAGCTAGTCTAAGCAAAAATCTCATTTAAGAAATATCATACTAAGGACTTTGTGTAAAGTTATGCAAATATACATAACTTTATGAAAAGAAGCAAGCCACTTAAGTAAGAAATTATAATAAATTACACAAAGATTTCTAATAATGTGAGATATATTTGATGGACATGATCTGAGATTCTTCAGGTAAGGAAGATAAAAGTTAATAATGGTTCCACTGTCTGACAACGTGGTGTTTGTTGATTAGCATGTGCAAGTAAGAATTTTACTGGAATCTATACACCTGACAACAATGACCCTATAAAACTGCTAAATTGTGTGAAGTTTAAACATGCATTCATTATCTGTGAGGATGTGCCATTGAGACTCATAACCAATCCAAAAGGTGAATGAGGTTAATTGGTTACTGTAAACTGGCAACATCATGAGTGGGAGTGAGTGGAACTCTGTAGTGGACTGGCCTGCGGCTGCTAGGAGAGACTTTGTGTGCCAACACCCTACAACTGGATTAAATCCGATTGAGAACGGATGGCTGAATACAGAGTGCTGCTTATGTTTTATTACATAATGAAGGGTTGGTATAGATTTACAAATCTGCCAATTTACTTGAACTGCAAGTTTCAAGTAGTTTTTCAAATGGCCATAAAATCATGAAAAAGTCGTTGAAAATCATAACCTTGCTACTCGCAAGTTATGAGATACATTCTGACCTGATGCAAGTGTGTATCAGTATGGGTTAAACATATTTAGGCACATTTAACTTCAGTTCAGCAGATGTGAGAGGTCATGACAGAGAATTCTGTGTTTCACATTCTATTAATCTAATCAGGAAGAAACCACATGTTGATGTGAATATTTTGTGGATGCATGAGGAGAACCAAGACTGGTTGATTTGTGGCAAGAAAACTATCTGCTGTATGATATTTCTTCCAAGACAAATGATTATTAGGATTTCAAGAAGAAATGCTTAGGAATATTGCATGTTGGTATTTTAATAGATTAGCATACATAATATAGTCTGCTAATCATAACATTTAGGGTAATGAAGTAGATATTGATTGCTTAGCTATTGTGAAATATACTGTATGTTCCAATATATTGCTTATCTGTGAGTGTCCTTGGCTTAGACTGTCACTGAGTAGCTGTGCAATGGCAACTTACTTATTGGCTAAATCGGCATGTAGGTCTACAGCAAGGAACCTCAAAAAAGTAGATTCAACCTTACCCAGCATTTGTACTTCTCAACTCAACATATTTTTTCCAATGTAACTGTGAAGAGGAAAAGAAAAAGGGAAAAAAAAGACCAGAGAGAAGTGAGCAAACAAGAAGGGTTAGAATCTAAGATTTTTCAGATACTGATCATCAGTAACACTGCATGGAACTGAAACTAATAAAAAGCATGCTTCTGAGGACTGCTGGGCAGTTCTGACCTGAATGGGCAGTGGAATGCTTTTACATCATGAATTAATACGACTGACAAAATTAGTCTAATTTTAGGAAGCCAATCCTCTCTTCTACATTTGGATGTAATATTATATATTTCTGGGACATGGCACTGGACATGTGTTCTTTGTATATGTATGTTAAATGTTCATGCCTGTGAAATGTCCGTAATCTTTATCGTTATGTTATAGTCTCATTCAGTTTATTATAAACTTCTGTCTAGATTTTCCTAATATTAACATTTCATTAATTCTTTCATCAATTTTGCAGTTACACCATTTATTTTTGGTGTCTTTTAAATCAGTCTTCTTGGGGCTGTTCAGTGTAGCAGTGACAATTGAGGTTGGACTTGATCCTGTAGCTGTAATCTGGGTCCTGTGGGAAACTTCACCTATAGTGATGGATTTAATATGTAACAAAAGAGACAGATTGAAACATCACATCACAGTGTCAAACTGAGCAAGTACCATGGGTCTCCAACATAGTGTTGAATAAGTGTGTTCATAAGGTCTCCAAAATTTTTTCAGCCCATATCAATAAAAATGAGACATTTAGTGTAAGAGGCTACCCAAACTCAAGCTAATGTAACATGTGAGGAAATCGCATTGTGTATGCCCACTGCAAGAAAACTTTCCATCCACTATTAAGCCCGCTTAAGTCTTTTCAGGGTGATGGGGAGCTGAACCAATCCCAACAGCATGTTTTATGTCCATCGGAGGACACACTCATGCATACATCCACACTCAAACAAAAGGGGTTATTAGAAGACCCCAATTATTTTAACAGACTTAATTTTTAGATCTGAGAAGACAGCAAAAATATCCAGAAATAATTCCACATATTCACAGGAAGAAGTCAAACCCAGTTTCTGAGGGCTGTAAGGCAGCAGCATGTACCAATTCACCACCAAGCTGTTTATAAAAACCATCAAAGGAAAATTTCCTCCATTGGCCTACTCGATTTTAAATGTTACTTACAATTTATCCCACTTCCAGTGACCCTGATTGTGATAAACAGATTCATAAAATGAATGGGTGGACTTTTACCACACTATTTCATGGAGCTTCAAAGAGTTCTAATGAGAGCCAATCAAGTTTCTCTCCAATGTGACATAGCCTTAGGGCTAAAGTGACTAAAAGACCTGGTAATTACAAAACTTGCAAGAGTAAACTCGGATCTGAAGTAAAAGAAGACCAAGGTGCCTGAGTCAACCAAGATAAACAAAAAGCAAAGGTTTCAAAAGGGTGCATCCCACAATGAACAATACCCAGTCCTGCCTTGTGGCAGTCACACCCTGAGAAAACTAACAAAAAAACAGCATTAAATGCAATGTTCCCAGAAGGCAAGACAAGAAAGTCAGACTGGTGTTTCTATAGGAACAGCTACTTAGTTGACACTGCCATTTATCAATGCCCAACCTTCAGGTACTAAATAGCTTCCAACCTTCTGCCTACCCTTTGTGTTTCTAATAATAACAATGACTGCCTAACTCGATTGGCTGGTTGCCTCCCAAATTTCCCACATGTACTTGTATTGATCTTTGCCATTTATATTGCCAGTTTTCTCAGGCTGTTCTCCATTTGGACCTTTCTTGCCTTTTGTCTTGGTCTCACTCTTTCCACTTCTGTTAGGGTGCACCTCTTTTCCATGTGACTACTTGCATTTCACACCACATCCCCCCAGTACAGTCCATTCTTCCCCATAATCCGGTCAATTCCTTAATGCTTGTCTACTATTCCTGCTGTCATACACAGCATATTCGATTTACTTTCCAATTTTTCTTGTAGTTAAGTCTCATCATCAGCCACTCCTCAGTCACATAAGCTGTTTTCTCAAACATTTACCTGTAGTAGTAGGGTGTTGTACTGTGTTAGCCATTATGGATGCAATGAGAAGTCAAGCAAGATAGCCAATAAAAGGTGTCATATTGTTTGACTTCTCATTGCACACAGTTTGCCTAAATATTTACAACAGTACTATTGAGGCTCAGTCACAAGAGCTTCTTCCATTGACATCCCACTTTTGCACATTCATCAATGTATAATATGTTACCCAATCAGACAAAGAAAGATCTTTACTTACTACAAAATAACTTCAATGCTGATATCAGTGTTGACACTTACTACATAATCAAGTATAGCACCCACATGTATACATAGAAAGGTGACATTTCCTGCCTGAAGACAAGCCCTCTCACACAACTAAATATTTATTTAACATATTTTCCTGCTAAAAATTGAAGAGAATTTCCACTAACACCTCTATTGGAAAAAGCACATGGCCAAGTGCTCACTATAGACAGGAAAGGCCTGAAGGTGAATGTTGAAAAGTTCAAAGAAAAAGTGGATTGTAAATGGCTGGGGGGACTTCCTCCTGCCTTGCACTGTCACAATTCACCAATACCTTGAACTTCATAATATCCATCGTCAGGCTTTTTCCATCTATAACAGTTTCTTTTAAAGCACCTGGATTTGCCTTCATTACCTTGTAACATCCTCGAGGTAGAATAACTTCCATGGCAGTGCCTCACATAGACTTCTGCTCAAACAGCCAACATCACCATTATGAAAAATATGTTGGATTCAGAAGACATCCCTGGTGTTTCTTCACCTTCACTTCATGACTTTCGCTATCCCTGGCTACCATTCATGCTTCCTTATACATCATACTGCAAACAATAAACATTCACATATTTGAATATTTCATTGGCTCACCAGCTCTTAAACCACCCATTAAAAAATCTTCAGATTTTGCCGTATTTTAACCATTTTGATTTCTGTTTCCAAAAGCACAACCACTTAATGAAACCTATACTCCTTTTAATCAGCCTTTCCTACTGTATCTTTTCCCACCATATCGTACAGGCCTGTAGCTTATTCAAAACCTTAAACTGCTTTGAGAGTTTCTAATCATAGAGCTTTTTTGGTATTCCTCCTCCAACAAACTTACATCACTTTCTTCTTATTCCAGAAACTACAGGTGTGCCACCTTGTTTTCCAGATAAGAAAACCTAACCTCATTTTGTAACTTTGCTACAGTATATGCTTCTTGTAGGCATTATTTTACTTCTTAAATTAATCTTGACACTCTTTCTGGCATGGCTTAAACAGATTCCACCCATTAAATCGTGTTCTTTTTTAAGATCTGTCTTACAATACTAAGCGTGTTCTCTCTTCTTCCTCACACTGCACTTTACTTTATGACTCCTTCTTCCTGGGTTTGTGTGTCTGTTTTGAAAATAATAGAGATATCAGATTGTATTTATCCTTCTTTAACTTTTATAAACTAATCATTTTTTCATCCATGCATTTTATGAAACTCATTTTTCTAATGCAGGGTCACAAGAAGATGGAGCTTATCCCAACAACATTGGGCAAAAAGTCTGGACCAGAGCTGGGCAAAATGCCAGTCCACTGCATATACAATGAATCATTAATCAACCTAATATACAAACCTTTAAGCTGTATGAAAGATATACTGTACCTAGAAAAAAATTCTCTCGTACAAGGAAGAAAAGGGCAAACTACAAGATGACAATGGCGAGGCTAGTAACTGAAGCCACTGTCTGTATTTATCAAACGTCTCAGAATTACTCCTAGGAATTGAAGTAAAAGTCTGACTAGGGTAAGAATTTGTCCTACCCCTGAGCAGGACATGAGAAGCAGTTATGAAACATTCTGTACCCTCTGCCAGCAAGGATTAGGAGTTCACATATGAGAGTGTTTTACAGCACCTTGAGCAACCAAATGGAACTCATGAGGATGTTTTGTAGTTTCCTGGGAAATCATGGTGATGTTTTGTAGTTTTTTAATACTAACGTTAAGGCTTCCCCACAAAAGGTAATAATAATAATAATCAAAGTAGTAGAAGAAGAGTAATGAGGAAAAAAATAAGTAAGCATATTGTGCTAAGCTACACGTAATTGTTCCCACTTTGCAACAACATCAAAAATAATAAAGTTTGCATCCATTACCACCTGTTTAGTGATACTGTGATATTGCTTGCATTTTATATATGCATCCTCATGCACATGTGGGGCAATGATCTTTGACTGTGTGCTGTCAACCACAACACAACTTCAGGAAATCCAGCAATTTGCATGAATGCAGTTTGCATTAGCAATACCTCACACATTGTAAGGGCATGCAAAGTTTGGTGAGAAATTCAAGAAATGATTAGTTGTGACATACCCAAATCATTGCTATTGCAAAGGTACATTTAACACATGATCAAAAAAAGCAGCTTTACAAACAACTTTTATTTTGGCTGAGAGCACATGGATTCTCTGTGTAGGTTGAGTGATCACATGACATACAACATTTGTTACAAATATTATTCCATCTCTATCAAATTGGTATATTTTTATGAAGTCATTGTTGTTCAGCATTTCCAAAAAGATTTCGCCTTTCATGAAATGTGTGTGCAGATCTTTGCCTGAATGCCATCTTCTTCTCTTAAGTAGTGAGTTAGGCCTGCTCACAAATTCATCTAAATCTTGATAAAGTTAAGAGCAGGTTCCTAAATTAGGTAAATTGATAAAACTACTATTACTCCTACTCCTAAGAGCAGAACCAAATTTCCATCACTCTTAGATTTTTGAGTCAGCACAGTTGCCCTACTCTGAGACGTTTGAGAAATACAGGCACATTTCTCTAGAGCTTTAAAGCCACATCATTTACCATATCAATATAACCGGTCGAATGCCGTGCCTCAGGCTTTAAATGTTGGAATTGCCCTTTGTTGATGATCAACATTGCATCTGGGGCTGAGGATCATTAGTAATTCTAGAAGCTGGGGCGGCAACTATACAGTACACTATAGTGAGACTGTCAAGAAAAAGGCAGTTGAAAGGAAGCATCCACCAAGAAACAAATGTTAATTCTTTATAAATAAGCTGAGACTCAAGGAAAATGTGTATCTAGTTACAAATCTAACAACTACCCTAGTTTCAAAGACTACTTAAAATGGCTGAAACGAGGCTGAATGCCACTTTACAGGGCTGAAGTCCATTAATGGATATGAAAACATAAACTGAAATGTAACCAAACCCAGCAAAGTCAACACTGTCTGCCTTCTCTTTGTATAATGCCAGCCTCTGCAACATGTCAGACTTACCAGAACTTCATACACGGATACCAAGTTTTTCAAGTGTTCTTGACAAATCTAACACTTTTAATACTTACGATATTAGGCCACTAGATGCGCGTTACATGTAACTGAGGTTGTGATGTCAGAGTTGACAAATCCAGGTTATCAATAACCAGAGACCGAATCTGATTTATCTGCCTACCTCTGGTGCCTTCATTAGCGCTGAGCCTCGCTCTTCTCTGGAGCAGGTCAAACTGATTGCGGCAAAAGGCGTATGGCGATCTCGGTTCAACCCGAAACGGGCGTAGCCAGCCTGTTTAACTGGATCAGCCAGCTCCGTAGCGAAACGAAGAAACGACAAAAATGGAAAGCACGATTGACTCTTCCTTTGTTTACAAAGTAAGTTACGCCCCTCCGTGCCGAAGCAGGCTTTTCACCTGAGCCTAACTGCTAGCCCTCACACTGCCCCAAGGTGCCAGGCGAGGTCACCCTATAAACTGGGACGCTCGCTGTAACAGAACTACCGTCAACGCAACAAGCGCGATCGGGCAAAAAGAAAAGTTAGTTGGAATAATGCATTTTTAACATTATCGGCACTGTAGACGGAGATGGCTTTATAACTGTAAGAAAGATGGCTCACTCTCATTCTGACTGTCATCTGGCAGTGCGCAAAGAATGAGTGGCTCGCATCGGGAAAACGTACGTCAAAACAGTGACCGCAACAACCGCCATCGTCCATATCTTCACTTGTGGCATCACTCCCAGAGACCCGAGTCAGAATTGCCTGCTGTATGACTTATATCTTTATCCTCTTTAGTTAACAACGTCATAAAACAGTGTGCATGGCTTTGACTACCACTGTCTATCACGGAGTTTCTGCAGTTTCTTCGAGAGCAGTAATCCGTCGACAGACATTGTTCTAAAATACGCTTAATCCAATTCAAATTGAGGGGGCCGGGCAATGTTATTTTGTTTATTATAGTTATATTGAGCCATACTCTAAAAAGCAAGGCAAATAGGTTTATTGGTTTATGGGGCCGTGTCACAGTTGCTTACTGCAGTGAAATTCTTACTATTGTGTGTTAATGAACGTGCTTCACGTCGCCGCACTCCGTAGTCAGTGTGATTATGATTCATTACCAGTACAGAACATTTTTTCCATGATATTAAAAATAAAGATGAGCGCTCCAACCCACCAAATGAGCCCGGTGAATTAACTCGATTGAAGATGGCTCTGGTAAATGCTAAATCTCCAACTAACAAAACGTTTATTTTAAACGATTTCTTCACCTCACGAGGTCTGGATTTTTTCTTTGTGACCGAAACATTGCCAACTGTCGGTGAATTAACACCTTGCACTGAATTAGTAGAACCCGACTGTAAATTTTTTAGTTATCCAAGGTCTGCTGGTCGGGATGTTGGATTACCGACAAAATTTAAAACTGGCAACTGACATTTACTCCAGCTTTGAAGTACATTTGTTTGAAATGGACCGATTTTATCTTGTGTTGTGTGCAGTGGTGTATCGACCACCAAAATTTAACAAGGATTTTATATGTGAGTTCTCTGAATTACTGCCAGAAATTACACCGACCTGTCACAGACTTTTAATTCTCAGATATTTTAATATTCATGTGTGCTGCCTCTGGTTAAAGACTTTTCAACCTCAAGAGCATGGACATATATTGGACCTTGTTTCATCATATGATTTGCCAGTCTGTAGCAGTGAAATTGTTGACTCTTGCTTTTCTGATCACATACCTGTTATAAGTTAACTTATTCTTCTAAACATTGCCACAAAGTCAACATTTGTAGTGAGACTCACTTCTCTCACAAAATGAACTCCACCACTACTAGCAAGTACTCCACAGCTTTTATGGATGCTGCGTGTTTCCCCCACCTAAGCTGAGTACTTGCGGTCTAGTCACTTTGTTTAATGGTACTTGCTCTAACATTTTAGACTCTGTTGCTCTTTTTAAGGTCAAACGCTAAACCTGAGCCATGGTTAAATGATGCCACTCATACCCTGAGGCAGATATGTAGGTGGGCAATGCGCAAGTTGTAAAAAGATAAAGGTGTCCTTTGATATTTTAAAGGATACTTTGTGAAATTACCAGAAAGCTGTAAAATCTGCAAGGGCAAAGTATTTTTCAGGTATTATTTAAAATAATTGTTCTAGACCTACAGTTTTATTTAACACTGTAAACACTTATTCTTCACCTGTCTTTTTCCTAGATCTCCTGAAATGACAGATAGATAGATAGATAGATAGATAGATAGATAGATAGATAGATAGATAGATAGATAGATAGATAGATCTTTATTGTCATTGTCACTTTTACAAAAGAACAATGAAATTGAAGGTGCAGTCGACTCAGTGTGAGGCATAAGAGTTAAAAAGACAAGAAGAGAGAAAATAATAACAAACTGAATAGTAACAAAAATACTTTACAAAATATACAAATTGCACTTGTTATATATACAAATTGCACGGCTTAAATGCAGGGCCAATTAAGACAGGGCCTGATGCTGCATCGCAAAAAAGGCCTATTTTTTCTCGCCATTGGTGCATGTGCATTCGACACTCACCATAAATGCGCACTCAGACTGACCAAGGAGCCTTAATTGCTTGCGACGCAACCAGCCAGCCTTTATTGAACATGAATAATAATAACGATGTAGTATCATAACAACTCAAGATTAACATCAAACTATGTAACATCAACATTCAATAGCAATTGTCTGAAAAGTGCACTTAATGCAGAAAACCTAACAATGAAATAAACAAATTTTGCAATTCTCTTATAAAACAGAGTAAGAAAAAATGAATTTGCAGAGACATTGGGTCAAAGTGACTCAGTTCAGGCTCTTGAGGGTAAAAATTTGTCCATGATTTAAATTTCATAATAGACCATAATCCTGTTGAGGATTTTAAAAATTCTAAACATCCATGCCGGGCCCGCGGGCCGGCTTTTAGTTTTACCTTTACAGATAACCATTTAAATAGCCATCGATTTTTACTGTACAACTAACTTTCAAGGTGAAAAATTTACTACGTGGCACTTACTGAACAATAATAAAGTGGAAAGAATCCCCAAGAAATTGCAAACACAGCTAAATTACTAAGTAAACTGTTTAACGTAAAATTGATAGCATTAACTTGAAATCTTCGGTTAACAATAAACACAATGACATTATAGTTACGTCACAGCGCAAAGAACAATAGTAACTGTATAGTAAGTAACGCTGTGTCTAGGCGTCGGACCTAGACGGACTCCAAATTTCATTCTAAGAATTATTTTGAGGTTAATATAGCAAAGGAAAACTGCTCAGTTTCTGGAAAATTCTCGTCTGTTTTCATCTGGGCCTATTTCAGAAATGGGCCTAATGCTACAGCATCAATAGCACCCACCTTAATCCGGCCCTGGTTAAATGTACAAATTGCACTGGTTGACTTAAGGTCTATATTGCACATTGGGAGAATGATATGGAGCAGTTTTATTCAGAGTTCAGGGCCATGATTGCTTTTGGATAAAAGCTGTTTTTAAGGCGGTTTGTCCTGGTTTTCATTGCTCTGTATCTCTTCCCTGATGGCAAAAGCTGGAAGAGGCAATGACTGGGATGTGATGAATCCTGTGAAATGTCTATTGCTTTTTTGCGTTATCGGGAGGTGTAGATTTGTTCCAGAGTGGGGAGGGTACAACCAATTGTTCTCTCTGCTGTCCTGACGACCCTGTGGAGTGCTTTCCTTTCTGAGGAAGTGCAGCTGCCGTACCACACACAGAGTCCATATGAATGCACACTCTCGATGAAACAGTGATAAAAAGGCAAGGAGCAGATTTTTGGGGAGACAGTTCTTTCTGAGGATTCTCAGAAAATACAGTCTCTGCTGTGCCTTCTTTAGCAGCTCCTTGGTGTTGGCGCTCCAGGTCAGGTCATCCTCCAGCTCAATACCCAGAAACCTGAACACCAGGACCCTCTCCACACAGGCCCCACCAATGATGAGTGGCTGTATGTCAGTTTTGTTTTTTCCAAAGTCAATAACAAGCTCCTTCATTTTTGTGGTGTTGAGAAGCAGGTTATTGACTCTTCACCACTGTGACAGCCGCTCCACCTCGTCCCTTTATGCCAGCTCACCCTCCTTGCCCAAGATGAGTCCGACCACCGTCGTGTCATCTGCAAACTTTATGATCTTGTTGCTGTGGTGTGTGGGAACACAGTCATATATGTAGAGGGTGTAGAGGAGCGGGCTGAGCTCACAACCCTGTGGCGTCCTGGTGTTGAGGCTGAGAGCAGTGGAGGTGTGGGGACCCAGCCTGACACCAATAGTCTTAAAGGATTTTCTCCCCAATTTTTTGTTCGAAAAATTGGTAACATTGAATCCCTCATTACACCCTCTGTTGATGACCTATCTGACCCTCCTACGTTTACAGCTGTTTTTCTTTAGTTTGAGCCAGTATCTCTCATAATTAGTCACCTTAAACCTACAACTTGTCTGCTAGATATGGTTCCTGCTCATCTTCTTAAAAATGTTTTTGAACTGGTTGGGCCTTGTGTTTTGGGCATTATTAGCAGTTGTCTTGAGACTGGTTCAGTCCCAGCCTCTTTTAAACATAATGTGGTGCAGTCCTTAATTAATAAATCAAATCTGAATTTTACAGACTTTTCAAACTTCAGACCTATCTCCAAGTTGTCATTTCTTTCTATTATTCTGGAGAAGATCGTCTTTCTACAGTTGCAAACCTTTTTAAATGAAAATTGAATGTTTGAAGTATTTCGGTCTGGTTTTAAGACACACCACAGCACATAGTCTGAACTTTTAAGGGTTCTAAATGATCTCTTATTAATAAGTGACTCTGGGGATACTGGCTGTCTTGCTGCTTTTAGATCTAACTGTAGAATTTGAGGCAGTTAACCATGACATCCTTATCACTCATCTTGAGCAGTCTGTAGGTATACAAGACACTGTTTTGAAATGACTTAGGCTATACCTCACCGGCAGCAGCTTTTCAGTCAGCCCGGGCAATCTCTCCAATCCATGGCCCTTATCACCTGTGTGGTCCCTCAAAGATCAGTTCTGGGGCTTGTTCCTTTTTCACTATACATGTTGAATTTAGAATCCATTTAAAAAAAACACAATGTTTTTCCATTGCTACACAGATTATGCACAGATATGTCTTCCACTGAAACAGCTCAATAAAAATTCTCTTAAACCTTTATTGGAATATCTGGAAGACATTAAAATATAGATGTGACTAAATTTTCTTAGTTTAATTGACAAAAAACAGAGTGAAACCGACTACCAGAACAGTACAAGTATGGACCGAGGAGGCATCTTCAGCATTACAGGACTGTTTTGAGCATACTGACTGGGGAGTGTTCAAAGAGGGCTCAGATCTAGAAGGATATACATCATCTGTCCTGTCCTATGTGCAGTTCTGTACTGGTGCTGTCCTGCCCACAAAGACCTTTAGGGTGTTTCCAAATCAGACAGTATGGTGAAGTCCTTGCTTAAAGCCTGGGATGCTGCATATAGGTTAGGTGACAGGCTGGCATATAGCAAAGCCCAAAAAGAACTAAAAAAAGGAATAAACTTGGCAAAATACAGATACAAACAGTGTATCGAGAAGTATTTTGATAACAACAACCACGGAACATGTGGAGAGGCTTAAAGACCATAACGGATTATAAGCACAGCGATCGGCAGGTCAGCTATGACCCTAGTCTCCCTGACACCTTGAACAGTACATCTCCCTTGGCTGGAGGAGCAGCATCAGCCTATAGTCCTGCAACTACACCAAGTGAGGTCCACCCTGAGGAGGATCAACGCCAACAAAGCTGAAGGACCAGACAGGGTGTCGGGTAAGACACTGAAAATATGTGCTGATCAATTGGCAGAAGTCTTTCTGGGCATTTTCAATCTTTCTCCACAAATTGCAATGGTCCCTGTCTGCCTCAAATTCTCCACTTTTGTGCCAGTGGTCACCTGCCTTAATGATTACCGCCCTGTGGCTCTGACCCCAGTAATAATGAAGTGCTTTGAGAGAATCCTCCTAAAGTACATCAAGGATGCCATCCCTGTTGGATTTGGCAACCATCAGTTCGCCCAAAGGAGGAACAGATCGACAGAGGAAGCCGTCTCAATAGTACTTTACACAGGCCTGACTCATCTGCAGTGCCTTAACACTTATGTTAGGATGCTATTCGTCGATTTTAGTTCAGTGTTTAACACTGTAATCCCAGACAAGATGGTATCTATCTATCTATCTATCTATAAAAGCTTCATAATCTGGGTCTGTCCACATCGTTGTGTCTCTGGATCAGGGACTTTCTCACCAACAGGCCTCAGGTGGTTTGAATTGGAGATCGTACATCAGCCACACTGGTTCTGAACACAGGCACACCACAGGGTTGTGTTCTCAGCCCAGCACTCTTCATGTTATTTACCCACGATTGCTCTGCCATCCATACCACAAATATGGTTGTGAAGTTTGCAGATAATACGACCGTGGTGGGTCTCATATCAGGCAATATATAAGACATAAGGACATAAGGCATAAGGCATATAAGACGCACTACAGAGAGGAGATACAACACCTAGCACTATGGTGCTCAGCCAACAACCTCATCTTGAACAAGACCAAAGAGATCCTTGTGGACTATAGGAGGTCCAGAAGAACAGAACATGCTCCTATATTAATACACGAGGAGGCTGTAATGTTTTTGGACAATATCAAGTTCTTGGGTATCCACATCACATCAGATCTGACCTGATCTTTGAACACATCTCACCTGGTAAATAAGACTCTTCTTCCTCAGGAAGATGAAACATGCTGGGTTCTCCTCTCAGCTGCTCACAGACTTTTACAGTTCCGCTATAGAAAGCATTCTCTGTCACAGTATGACAGTGTGGTATGACAGCTGCACAGCACAGGACAGGAAGGACTTGGCACGGGTGGTGAGAACAGCACAGGGGATCGTGGGAAGTCCTCTCCTAGACCTGGACTCTGTATATGCTGGAAAGGTGTAGAAGAGGGCCAAATGTATAGCTGCAGATCTCACCCATCTAGGAAATGGACTGTTTGTACCACTACCTCCGGGAAAGCGGTACAGATACATAAAAATACATACAAGCAGACTGAAATACAGCTTTTTCCCCAGAGCTGTGAAGTCCATCTGCACTTGCTGATATACACACATACATCTACATCTACCCCTAACCTGCCCCCCTGTAGACATGCACACGCACTTTCCCTCGTAATCAAACACACACACTCGTATTCCTCCCATGCAGACCCACACACACAGATCACTGGTCTCTGCAGGCGTACTACCTCAGGAAAAGTCTGGACTTGATGATGTTTTATTGCTGCTGTCTTTTATACTTATTATGTTTATTTAATTATTTATAGTGTATTGTGTATTTTAAGTATTCCGCCTTGAAGCCGAGTCCTACCAACAAAAACATTTCGTTATGTGTATGCATAATGACAATAAAGAATTCTATCTACAGTATCTACATGTTTGTCTCTTCTCAGCTTGACTATTGCAGCTAATTATATATTTGGATTTAATCAGTCATCAATTGCTTGTCTTCAGCTGGTCCAGAATGCTGCTGCCAGGCTTCTAACATGCTCAAGAAAACAGAATCACTTAACACCAGTCTTAGCTTCTTTTCACTGGCTTCCTTTTTGCTATAAGATTAAGTTTAAAAAATTACTGCTTGTTTGTAAGTCACTGAATGGTTTACCTAGCTTTAATCTTACTGACCTCTTACACCCTAACTCTCCTTCATTATCACTGAGGTTCTCTGACCAGAAGTTATTGGTTATGCCGAGTTGTAGACTTCAGCTTATAGGGGACCGTGCTTTTGCAGGAGCTGCTCCTTGGAAAAGTCTTATTTTTATATTAGACCAGCACCAACTTTGGTCTCTTTTAAATCCTGTGTATTTATTTTATATATATAAAGCATTTCCAAACCAGCACTGGGCCAATGATAACCTTTGTGAACTTGGACTGCCGGCCATTAACTAATGTTGGGCTACTAGGGGAACTTTGCTAAGGGTCCCCACGTAGCTGCCTCCACATTGAGCCAATGCAGTATTTAGTTGGGTTTCACAAGCCCACCCTACCCAATGGTCTGCCCACAGGTGTCTAACTTGTGCATGCATGCTGGGAAGTTTTTTCTTTGAAATGTCTCATCATACATGCCTTATAATATTCTTGTTGTTATAATGTGATTTTCCATACATTAACACTCCTTACATATTAAGGTGTTACATATTGTCTACATCATTAGTCACTATAATGCCCCTTCCCCTTCCCAAACCAACCCTACAGATTAGATGTCACTCATTATCTTACAGTGACCACTCGAGATTCTAAAATGTTTGTCTTTTAATAAGTTTAATCCAATTAAATCAATCTGTTGCCATTAATGATGTGAAATGAGATGTGTAAAATACATTAGAGGAATGGATATCATTTTTAGCTAGAGGTGGTGCAGGTATCAAAGTGAGTGTTTCTTAATGACGTACAAAGTGGGCATTTTATTATTTCAGTATTTTAAGATATTTGTGAAGTATCAGAAGTACAAGAAAGGGAGACAGAGAGTGAAAGAGAAGACATTGAGACAACATGCAAACTTCAAACAGTAATTAGTCAGAGAATGCACCCCTGGAGTTATGTGTCTTTAGCACTAACCCCTGTGCCACCTAATAGCAATGATCCATCCATTGTTTATCCAGTTTATTAAATGCAGACTACAGAAATGGATTCCATTCTATTGTATTGCACAATCGTATGCATGCCTGCACTCAGTCACATTCAACCCTGGGGAACTGTGACTGGATGAAGAATATGGAAGGACAGATGTATGTTGGGATATTTAATACATTTTGTTCTTCATTATTTTGTGACCAAGTTCATGATATCCATCCATTCATCCATCCATCTATTCATCCATCCAATTTTTAAATTCTCTCGTACTTATCCAGTTCAGGTGAGGGACAGCAACAGCATATACCAAATATTCTCAATGTTCAGTTAACACTCCTTCCTTCAGAAAAAACAGTAATATGTGACCATGTTCAGCAATTGTAGTCTACTTTGGAAGTACTTCAATAAACTTCATTTTCATCTTTATTGCAGAGGGCATGAGACACTGAAGATACAGAGACAAGTAAAATCAAATGTGCTTTCTGTTTGTGACAGTAAATGCTTTCATTGCTGATTCTCATGATTGTATAGCGTTTGGTAATAATGTGCATCTCTCCGTTAACCGAACATGGTTTGTTCACTAACGGGCCTATTCTTGCAACATCTGGAACAAGGTGAGAACTAACCCTGAAAGGGATTCCAGCCATAGGTACTTTCAAGATATAGCCAAACTGACTCTCACCAGGTAAATATAGAGTTGATAACTAAATTAAAGGAAACAGATGCTGTAGAAGACCAAAATGTAACAGATAGAAAACTAAGTAATATGCAGTAACTATGCTGGGAATCAAACTCAATTGCACACATCTGTGAGGCAGCAGCCCTGAGTGTTTTGTGCCACTTTGCCTCATGTCTGTGGAGACTGGAAGTTAAATGCTGTGTCACCATGTCATGCTGAAAAAGTTCTAACAAATATAATTACAAAAATAAAATGCACTACCATGCCCAAAGCCCTTAACAAGATCAACATTAATTATCATTTTTCAATTTCGGATATTTCACATTTAGATTTAGATTAAGTAACTTGTACTGCGAGTAGGAAGTACGAACTGAAATGGCAGGCTTGTGGTTTACAATGGCTTAGCCACTACACCAGATTGCCTATTTAGAACTCATACTAGCAGTTATATTAGCATAGTTTAATATTTAGGTGTTGATGAAAATTAGCATATGCATTATTTAAATTCTTAAATAAAACAGCTTAACAAAAAGTGTAACTATCCTTATATATAATTTGATACTATCCGTATGTATAGTGTTCGCGTCAATACCCTGTATGTATGGTGTTCGCGTCAATACCTCGACTCAATACAAGTTAGAACCATGCAATGGGACTCTGCCTCTGTAGTTAGAACATAACGTGGCAAACATGGACGCAGCATTGCTTGATTAGCTAAGAATGTTCCAATGCTTCAGTGACGCCTTTGGATGGCCGAGTATAGTAAGTCGGTGTTGGTTCAAGCAGATAACAGTAAGTTTGGTTGGTTTTTGGAACGTTGGTTTGGTGGGGCGTACTTTCCAGGACTAACATCGTCGACTGACTTAAACCCTTCGACAGCTCCGGAACTGTAAGTAATTTAGAACATATCTCCATTTGCTTGGTACGTCGAAATCTATCTTTGGGCAGTTCGGTTTTGGCATCCGTCCTTCTGACATCTATTGGCAAACTGAGTAATGACGGCTGGGTATTAACAACGGTCATTGTTTAAATTTTAGCCGATCTCAGATCTAAAATGACCACGCCAACATAATTATTACTCCAACTCTAATTAGAGTTGTAAAATACGGTTTGTTTTGAAAATTTGTTTGCCGGAAAAAATCAAATAAGGTGCACTGAAGAGTTGAGTTCAAGTCTCGCAGCCCCATTTAAACAGGAAGCTCTTCATTACATCGGCTGAAAAGGTCTATTTTAAGCACAAATCAGTGCCATGATAACAAAATCATTTCAAGGACTTAAAAAAACAAATAATTCTTTGCAGAGAAAGTATGGATTTCACAAATGTAGAATTTGTAGCCCGATTCGATCGGGCTCCCAGTTGCTAGTTTTAAATAAATGTATATATAGAATGACTTCAGAATATAAGAAAGTATTCTTTTTATCTTATAAAATATAAGTATACACAGTATTTATCATGGCTAGTGCTGCTGCTGTACAGATTTAATGTTCTGGGTTCAAATCCTACATTTGTTCTGGTCACTGTCCATGAAAGTAGGCTCTGTGGTAGACTAGAGCCCTGTGCTGCATTGTTTCCTAACCCTACCACCAAGTGATGCTGGGGTACACTCTGGAATGCCTCAATGACCTTTAACATGCCCTGTTTTTTGACAGTCCCCTCAGCCTTGACTCTCTTAAGAAGACAAGAAAAAAACTCCCAAAAAAAACTTGTAGGAAAAAGAAGGAAGATATCTTGAGAAAGGCAATTCAGAGAGAACCTAGGTTGGGCATACAATGGGTGTCAAAAATGGCATCAGTACAACACACAAACCAGAATACATGTAATCCTCTTCACCGAACTAGAGGGCCAATCTATCATTGCTACTTTAGAAATACAATGTAATAGCACAAAATGCTTTGTTCTTGCATAGCACTCCTCATCGGGTGCAGGCGCAGAGAGCCACAACAATTCTCAAGGCATATAGCAGACATACATAATGTCAAAGAGCTAGAACAGGGGCCCTCTTCAAATTTGGAGCGGTTTTAGATGGTCAGGTGCCTAGTATGTAACCATTTACTGAAGGTACTTATCTGCTAAGAAATAAAGCTGGTACACTGTACCAGTGTGAGCCAGCACACTTCAAGCACTGGCTAAATTTATGCAATTCAAATAACTTGAGAATGTTTACAAGGTATGCAGCTACAATGTACTGTATTTCCCAATGGGCAGAGCTTGCAGATATCTTGATGGATTGAATTGCTCACAAAACCTACATGCTTCATATGAAGAGAGCTACATTACATAAGTTGTCAGTACTTTAGATTTCATGCAAGAATCGCAATCTTCTTATATAATACGCTACTGTGGCTGTTCATTTGTCTGTCCAGGATTTTAAATCACCCGTAGCTTGCAAACCGTTTCAACTATTGACCTGAAATTTGGTACACATACTGTATACTACGTGACATCTGCAATCCACTTTTGGGGTGATGATTGATCTTCAAGGTTATTCCTCTTTTTATTTTATTTTATTGTAGAATAGTGGTGCATACATATGCCATTCTCATCCCTACCTCTTCATACAGTCATGGCCGAAATTATCGGCACCCCTGGAATTTTTCCAGAAAATGCACCATTTCTCCCAGAAAATTGTTGCAATTACAAATGTTTTGGTATACACATGTTTATTTCCTTTATGTGCATTGGAACAACACAAAAAAACAGAGAAAAAAAGCCAAATCTGACATCATTTCACACAAAACTCAAAAACCGGGCTGGACAAAATTATTGGCACCCTGAACTTAATATTTGGTTGCACGCCCTTTGGAAAAAATAACTGAAATCAAGCACTTCCTATAACCATCAACAAGCTTGTGACACCTCTCAACTGGAATTTCCGACCACTCTTCTTTTGCAAACTGCTCAAGGTCTCTCAAATTTGAAGGGCGCCTTCTCCCAACAGCAATTTTGAGATCTCTCCATAAGTGTTCAATCGGATTTAGATCCGGACTCTTTGCTGGCCACTTCAGAATTCTCCAGCGCTTTGTCTTCAACCATTTCTGGGTGTTTTTAGAGGTATGTTTGGGGACATTGTCCTGCTGGAACATCCATGACCTCTGACGCAGACCCAGCTTTCTGACAAAGGGCCTTATATTGCGCCCCAATATCTTTTGGTAGTCTTCAGATTTCATGATGCCTTGCACACAGTCAAGGCATCCAGTGCCAGAGTCAGCAAAACATCCCCAAAACATCTTAGAACCTCCACCATGTTTGACTGTAGGTACTGTGTTCTTTTATTCGTAGGCCTCATTCCATTTTCTGTAAACAGTAGAATGATGAGCTTTACCAAAAAGCTCTACCTTGGTCTCATCTGTCCACAAGACGTTCACCCAGAAGGATTTTGGCTTCCTCAAGTACATTTTGGCAAACTCCAGTCTGGCTTTTTTACATTTCTGTGAGCAGTGGGGTCCTCCTGGCTCTCCTGCCATAGCGTTTCATTTCGTTCAGATGTTGACGGATAGTTCGAGCTGACACTGTTGCACCCTGAGTCTGCAGAACAGCTTGAATATGTTTTGAAGTTGATTGGGGCTGTTTATCCACCATTCGGACTATCCTTCGTTGCAGTCTTTTATCAATTTTTCTCTTCCGTCCACGTCCAGGGAGATTAGCTACAGTGCCATGTGTTGTGAACTTCTTGATTATGTTGTGCTCAGTGAACAAAGGAACATGAAGATCTCTGGAGATGGACTTGTAGCCTTGAGATTGTTGATATTTTTTCACAATTTTTGTTCTCAAGTCCTCAGACAATTCTCTGCTCTTCTTTCTGTTCTCCATGCTTAGTGTGGCACACTCAGACACACAACAGAAAGGTTGAGTCAACTTTTCTCCATTTTAATTGGCTTCAGGTGTCATTGCTATATTGCCAGCACCTGTTTCTTGCCACAGGTGAGTTCAAAAGAGCATCATATGCTTGAAATAAAACGATTTACCCAGAATTTTGAAAAGGTGGCAATAATTTTGTCCGGCCCATTTTTGGAGTTCCGTGTGACATGATGTCAGATTTGGCTTTTTTTCTCTGATTTTTGTGTTGTTCCAATTGCACATAAAGGAAATAAACATGTCTATACCAAAACATTTGTAATTGCAACAATTTTCTGGGAGAAATGGTGCATTTTCTGGGAAAATTCCAGGGGTGCCGATAATTTCGGCCATGACTGTACCTTAAATCATTCTTGAGCCAGATTGAAGACTTAAGTGTGATCTTAAGTGAAAAATTAAGGAAAACGTACTAAGTAATTGCAACACAAAATCTGACTTAATCAGTTTTAATTAACACAAAAAGATGCCGATGAAAGAAGACAAGAAGCTCAGGAAACAGCAAGTGCATCAACGTCTGAGCAAACGAACGCTAAATGTACAGAGAAAGAGGATGAAAACTATGAATGCTCAGGTCAAGTGTATTTGCACCGTTACTGGTGTCTAATATTTGCAGCCATAAAAGCTCGAGTGAAAATACACTGTATATTCTTGGCACAAAATGATAAAATGACAATCTGTGGATGAAACAAATACTTCCAATATCCAAAAGCTGTTTTATACTATAAATGTAAAATTCACTGCCTAGGTGATTGAGAGAACCTATATGTGTGCCCTTTGAGGCTCAGATATACAATTCAAGGCTCCAGATGTGACTTTTCTAATGAATCCCATTGTCAGCCTTAGAATGAATTTTTCCAGTTATGATAATGGAACGGTTACAAACAAAACATTACAAATGTTCATTTCATAATACTTGAACATATTTCAAACTGAATGCAAAAGATTTCCACAAAATCCACTGGAGAGTCTTTGGAATGAAAGCAAAATTCACTTGACACTTAAGCTCCTATTAGAATGGCAAAGATTAAAACTACTCATTCTTGATACACTGTTGAGAGTAAGTGAATTTTCATCAATTTCAGTTTACTAAAACAACACACCACATCAAAATATCAAAAATACACAGACACACACACACACACACACACACATCTGGGTAATTTATCTGAAGCTTCATTCCGTTTATGGTACTGAGAAATTCAAGAGGTGTCAGTTCATTTTTATAAGTGGCATAGCATGCGTTTCTGGCGAAATTAATTTAATATCCAATGCAGTGGTCAAATCACCCGATATTGCTGCTTATAGCATCTCACAGAAAAATCAATGAATCTGAGCATGGGCCATCCTGTTGCATTTCCACCCCCACCACACGTAAGCGCCGCAACATATTCACATAGCTTTTTGAATACAATGTTGAAACTCACGCATGTACCGCTCAATCCGTGGGGACCTGCTAGCGATTAGAGGCTAGTTTTTTTTTTGACGGTTCACATTATCCTTAAATTCCAGAACAGGAGTACCTTGACAATTATCAAGCGGCCGGAGATTTTTTATATGTTATATAGTTAAGGACTGCACTGCAGACACATATTTTAAAACACTCGTCGAGCAACCATTATTGCGGTTTTTGGTAATGAACAGGGAACTGCAACATGTACTTTATAAAGGCGTTTAAGCATTAGCATGTTTTAATCTGTTTCACTATGCATGGGGTGCTATCTTTACTGTAATTTTAAATCATTATGTATCAACATTCTCTTAATGCTGAGTTCCTGGTGCGTGTCGGGTTGATTGATGCTTTCAAAATGAACCCCCGCATTCGCCCGTTTACTGACACGCACTAAACCTGAACGATCTTGTCCATCATATGGCGCATCGCTTTAAATCAGGCTTTAGGAAAGCCTCGCCTCAGCAGAGGGTGCACTGTCCTCAACTTTAACATCTGGAAGCTGCATTTCTCAGCTTAAGTCAAGCAATCTAAAAATAAAAAAGATAAGCGCTAATGCACTCTATGAAAATTAAAAAAATAATAAAAATTAAAAGTTAGTTAAATGGTTTGGCCATTTTTCCTAATAACTGGGCTGTTGAGTTTTCCCATTGTGGAATTTTCCATGCCTTATCTGCCCTTCAAAACACAATCAGAAAAAAACGTGCAAGCAGCACTTACATAATACACATATGTGGTCAGAAAACACATCTTAAATCAAGGCGGAACCATCCCTGGACGGAGCGCCCTTTCAGCACAAGGCACGCTTACGCACACACCCACGCAAATGAATCAATTTAACACACACCGCTCTTGTGGATATACATTTAAGCACACAGTCAAATTTCCCAGTAAAACCAGCATTCGTAGCGTCACACTCCGTACACCACCCACGCGCACGGGTTCAGTCTGGGTACGTCAGGCTTGTGCGTCTTTATCACGGACACGAGGGGTGCTACGGCGTTTGGCACGCAAGCGTTGCTTTGAGGCTAATCTCGCTTTCAAGATCAGAGAGTTGTAGTGAAGAATTTCGGTTAACCTCCTTCCGTTTCCAGACGTCCTGCGGTTGAAGTCCTACCTGCTTTTTTGCGCCTCCTCTCGGGTGTTCCCTGCCGTTTAGGTACCGCGAAGGTAGAGCGACTTTGCGCTGGAGATGATCGTATGTATGCGCGACTGAACACAGACAGCAGCGATTGTTTTAGCGTTAAACACTGCAGAAACGTGCCTAATGAAGTGTACTGTATGCGTCTTTGTCGCCACCCATGTTTGCATGCCCCTTTTGTCTTCCGACAGCACGGAAACCAACTCGGGCTCTCATTATTTTCGGCCTGCAGCTCCGTGTCAGTCAATGGTTAACGCACCTTGACATGGCCGTTTACTTCAGTTCGTGCGCACAATGTCAACAAACTGGACCAGCAGTGAAGGCCGCTCCCCCTTTCTCATAAATACAGAATGAACGAAATGAAGGTCAAACAAGCAAGAGGGTAATGTCTTTGGAGGATGATGCTCAAGGGAATTTATGTTGCTTTTTGGCTGATCACAAACGATTAGCTGGGGGCCATAGGGTTTTCTTCTTCCTACCTGAGCTGGTACCAGAATGAAGAAATAATCTTAGTTTTGCACTAAGGAGCCCAAGGTTCACATCCTGGATTCTTGTTGCATAGATTTTGCATGCTTTCTCTGTGTGGGTGTGCCCTGGTTGCTCCAGTTTCCTCCCACTGTCTGAAGACATGCAAGTTGAATGAATTGGTGATGCTAAAATGGCTCTAGTGTATAATTGATGTGAGTGTGTTTGTCCTGTGATGGACTGGCACCCTATTATATGTTTTGTTCTTGCCTTGTGCCCTCTGCTAGCTGGGATAGACTCCAGGCCCCAGATGTAGCCCTGGTCTGGATTAAGCAACTTACATACTTTTTGCTTCAAATTGTAGACAGGCTTTTCAGAAATTCAGTTGCTGCAAAGCTTAGTGTTCTTGGCAGTCCAGACATAAGCAGACCGTAAGAGTGGACAAAAAACAATAAAGTGGAACCAGCCCTAAACAGAACAGCAAGTCCATTTCAGGGTGCCTACTCCCATACTTTCTTTCACTGTTAATTTTTTAATAGTTGTCTAATAATATAGAAAATTGTGGGAGAACATGCAAACCAGTTGCATAGTTTACATGCTAAAACCACTCCCAAAGTGACTTATGTGTCAAATGTAACTTAATTGCAAAGACTCATTTTCTTTCTGCCAAATTGGTTTCTTGGGCCCCAAAATCAGGAAGAAGTATAAATACAATATGATTGTCTGTATGAAGCTACACATTGGAAGAAAGGTGAAACAAGCACTCAAAATATCTAACAGGCTCAGGCAAGATTACTGTGGGGATTCAAATCATTCTAGCTCATGCCTGCACAGCAAAAAAAAAAAAAAAAGACTCTTTGGTATGGCTAGAGTTAATACTTACAAAGTGAAAAATAGTATAATGGATCTTTTGAAAAACTGGCGGACAGTGTGGCTTAGCAGATATTGCACATATGATAGGCAGCATAGCAGGTTTTTGTCTTCAGCACTGATCCAGTGTGAATTCTAAACTGTCACTTAAATAGCCTGTGCTCCTGATGTGCAGTACGTTATGTACTGCATCTCTGCCAACGTTATATTTTAAAGTGGATGCTTTGGAAGGGCGTTTTCAATAAAAGTCCCAGAATGGCAGCATGTAAAGTCAAACTTGTTTTCCTGATTACATTTCCCTGATTGGCACTGTTCTTATTTGGTGTAATGTAGTGATTAAACAGTTGGCTTGGGTAATTTGTTATGTAAATTCATGGCCAACATCTAGTTTAGTCACATTCTATATTTCCTCTATGAAAAATTCTAGCCATATAAATAACTTTAGATAAGGGCTATATAAAAAGTAATCACAAGGTAAAGGAAGGAGATAACTGTATTCAGTTCACAGTTCCAGTAGCTAAGCTACAAAAACAAAAAACAAAATAAAAATAAAATTGCAGTCCATAATCAAAAGGCCATTGCCATAAAGTAAACCCCCATCCTTTATTTTTTCTTTTTAAATTGAAAATGAAACTAATTAGAACTTCTGTTCTTTAAAGGACCAATGTAAAACTGCAAATAGCATTCACCAAGAGTCAATTGAAAAACAGACACAAAGACAAAAGCTCAAAACTAACAAGAAACGATTGTCTGATAAGTTAGATAGTACATTAAAAGGATCAGAATAATTCAAAGAAATTGATTCATATATTTCGTAAATTACATTGAATGCTTCAGGTACTCATTAATAAAGAACTTATGATTTGTAAATCAGTGGGTAATTTGCCAGTATTTTATAAAAAGTGCAAATTGTAACTTTGATGACAGATAACCGGTCAAAAAGCAGTTTTCTGCAAGGTAGTAAAGAGTGATGCTGTGAACATAAGCTGTGTATTTAATCAAGTGATCTTGTATACGGGAACAGGAACTATTGATTTTTATATTTTGCCTAAGCCACAGAATGTAACATTATATAAAAATGTCTATTGAAAGGAGCTTCTGAGAGTATATATGACAGACATATGTGTGGAATGTAAAAGAGAGTTGTGAATAGCAGTCTTTCGTGTTTGTTGAGTGGATCCACCCACAATTATCCGGTGATACTGTGCTGAAACAATGAAGGAAGTGAAACAATAGTTGTGGTCTGCAGGCTGTAGGAAGTTACAAAAATATGTTGTCAGTTCTGCTTGAAAGAGAGCAAAGCTCTGTCCCCATGGGGGTGTGACCATTCACTTGAGGAGGAAGGTCGAGTGGTTATTAGGTTTTCATTAGCTCCCCCAGCTCTTCTGTATACAAGAATATTTTTAGAGTGGATTTTTCTGTCATAAATCAACTATCACCTTGTTCATGGCATAATGTTTGAAGGCAGATAACAGTATGTGGTCATGGGTTCAAAGGATCCATCAAATGGGTACATGTTTGGGTAGACTGTTTCATGGTAAAACACAACTGGATGTTCCTGAAACTGTTTTGAAGCAGGCATGCATTTCTTTCCCATCCCATGTTCATCTATCTATCTATCTATCTATCTATCTATCTATCTATCTATCTATCTA
>JANRMT010062805.1:659308-669789 GCA_026402145.1 Polypterus bichir lapradei
ATATATATATATATATATATATATATATATATATATATATATATATATATATATGTGTGTGTGTATGGCCTTGTAGTGTCCAGCAAACACTTAACAGCATGGTGGTTAGAGCTTCTAATGGACAGCCCCATAATTTTGCGTTTGAGTCGCGTAGTGTGTGCCGTTTTGGTTTTCTTTCAGCATTGTTGTGGCTTGCCCTTTTTTCACCTCAAAGAATTTCTTTTGTAAATGTAAGGTGTTTCTTTTTCAATTTAGTCATTTCATAGTTAATTTATTTTCCTGGGAAGTGGGTGGTTGCAATGATTTCAGTTTACATAATGTGTAAATCTATATTGCTGCGTTTCGTCAAATGATGACAATGATTCACAATGATCTGGTGCCAACCGAAACAGACCAGGGACCAGCTTACCATTTTTTCATAGATTTTTTTGCAATGCAAATAGGACTGTCAAAATATAAAAATGTAAATTCAATTAATCATAAAATCTCACACATTTAACTTCAGTGTTTAACCAAGATAGTTCAGCGATGTCTGCTAGCCCCCTTTGAATGTGACTGCTGTACAACTTCATCGCTGGTCAAAGTGCAATTCCTTGTTATCTGACAAGGTAATGTGTAAGAATTGTCAGGCCTCACTGAACAATGTGTCCCAGTTCTATATCATCAACTATATTTAGAGACCTGCACTCTGATGCGATCCATTTTGCAATAATGCATACATTAATTACCAGTATCGGTGCATACTTGACCACTTCAGTCACTGGATGGATGGATGGATGGATGGATGGATGGATACTAGATAGATAGATAGATAGATACTTCATTAATCCCAAGGTGAAATTCACATACTCCAGCAGCAGCATACTGATAAAAAACAATATTAAATTAAAGAGTGATAAAAATGCAGGTAAAACAGACAATACCTTTGTATAATGTTAATGTTTACCCCCCTGGGTGGAATTGAAGAGTCGCATAATGTGGGGGAGGAACGATCTCCTCAGTCTGTCAGTGGAGCAGGACAGTGATAGCAGTCTGTCGCTGAAGCTGCTCCTCTGTCTGGAGATGATACTGTTCAGTGGATGCTGCGGATTCTCCATGATTGACAGGAACCTGCTCAGCACCCATTGCTCTGCCACGGATGTCAAACTGTCCAGTTCCATGCCTACAATAGAGCCTGCCTTCCTCACCAGTTTGTGCAGGTGTGATGCGTCCTTCTTCTTTATGCTGCCTCCCCAGCACACCACTGCATAGAAGAGGGCACTCGCCACAACCGTCTAAGAACATCTGCAGCATCTTATTGCAGATGTTGAAGGACTCCAGCCTTCTAAGGAAGTATAGTCGGCTCTGTCCTCCCTTGCACAGAGCATCAGTATTGGCAGTCCAGTCCAATTTATCATCCAGCTGCACTCCCATGTATTTATAAGTCTGCACTCTCTGCACACAGTCACCTCTGATAATCACGGGGTCCAGGAGGGACCTGGGTCTCCTAAAATTCATCACGAGCTCCTTGGTTTTGCTGGTGTTCAGGTGTAAGTGGTTTGAGTCGCACCATTTAATAAAGTCCTTGATTAGGTTCCTATGCTCCTCCTCCTGCCCACTCCTGATGCAGCCCACGATAGCAGTGTCGTCAGCGAACTTTTCTACGTGGCAGGACTGCGAGTTGTGCGGGAAGTCCGATGTATATAGGCTAAACAGGACCGGAAAAAGCACATTCACCTGCGGCGCTCCTGTGTTGCTGACCACAATATCAGACCTGCAGTTCCCAAGATGCACATACTGAGGTCTGTCTGTAAGACAGTCCACGATCCATGCCACCAGGTTTGAATCTATTCCCATCTTTGTCAGCTTGTCCCTAAGGAGCAGAGGTTAGATGGTGTTGAAGGCGCTTGAGAAGTCCAAAATCATAATTCTTACATCATGGCTGCCTCTGGCCAAGTGGGAGAGGGATCGGTGTAACATATAGATGATGGCATCCTCTGCTCCCACCTTCTCTTGGTATGTGAACAGCAGAGGGTCGAGGGTGTGGCAGACCTGTGGCCTCAGGTGGTGAAGCAGCAGCTGCTCCATGGTCTTTGTTACATGTGACGTCAGAGCGACAGGCCAGAAGTCATTCATCTCACTAGGACATGATACCTTTGGGACTGGGGTGATGCAAGATGTTTTCCAACGCCTCGGGACTCTCCCCTGTTCCGGGCTTATAGAAGAGAAAAATTTCTATATTAGCATAAGTAGCCATAAAAGTAATTAAAAGTTTCTGAAATATTAGATTAGGCATAAATTAGAATGATTAAGCAAATAAGATAGGTCAAGCAAATGGTTAACTAAAAAATCAGTCATATTGCATTGTTTTTTAGGGTTGAAGCAGAATTGCTAATGTGGGAAAGAAGGACAGGAATGACGCATAGAAACTGTCCATACACCTGTGCGGACAAGATAGGAAGCTAAGAACAAGGTGGGCTTGGTGGACATGTGAAAAACCAGTTGGACTGATGAATCAGCAAAAAGACACCAAAAAGCTTTTGCTATAAACAAGGTCACAATGATGTAATGCATGAAAATAAAATTAGTATATTCACGCACTAGCAAATAAATATAGAAGAATATATTAGAAATTAGCTTTAGCGTAGAAATTAAGGCAAATCAAGCATGCCAAGCAAATGATTAAATAAAAGCATATCCCATATTTCGTTTTTAATTAAAGCTTAGCTTCAGGCCACCATTATAACACAGTTTGAAAGGCTTAGAAAAGGAGATGACACCATAAAAGCCCAAAGATGGAAAAAGGAAAACATCTGCCCGGTCAAAGACCAATCAGAAATAAGCAAAACAGAAACTAAAGATGAAGAATGGACAGTAAGACAGGTGCAGAATGAGCTAATTGAACGAGGTCAAAGTGATAAGAAATGATATATAAGTTTTGGATTTTGAACTGTTCGGGGCTCAGCTCAATTTGGCCTTATTGGGTTGAGTCCGTGTTATTATTTGTGTTGTTTTATTGCAATAAAGCTTTAAAACTCTGTTTGCTTATCCTGAGTCCTAATAGCCTTCATTTTCAGGTAAAAAGCCTCTTGGCGGCAATTTTACGCCACAACAGGCTCAGGTTGAAGATGCGCTGTAGAGGACTCCCCAGCTCCAACGCACAGGCCTTTAGCAGTCGTGGTGATACTCCATCTGGACCCACTGCTTTGCTGGCATGACGTCTCCTTGGCTGTCTGCTTACCTGGGCTGCTGTAAGTGTGGGTGGGGGGAAACTCTCTCCTATGCTGTTATCAGCAGAAGAATGGGTGGAGGATGCAGTACTCTGAGGTGAGAGTGGGTTAGGGTGGTCAAACCTGTTGAAAGAAGTTGTTCATCAGGTTTGCTCTCTCCACGTCTCTCTTGATGGTGGCACCCCGCTTTGAGCTGCAGCCAGTGATGATCTTCATCTCATCCCACTCTTCCTTTATGCCGTTATTCTGCAACTTCTGCTCCAGCCTTCTTCTGTACTGCTCCTTCGCCGCCCTGAGCTGGACTCGGAGTTCCTTCTGCATGCGCTTGAGCTCATGCTGATCACTGCTTTTAAAAGCTCTTTTCTTTTGGTTCAAAAGGCCCTTGATGTCACTTGTAATCCAGGGTTTGTTGTTAGCATAGCAGCGTACTGTTCTTACTGGAACTACAACGTCCATACAGAATGTCCATACAGAAGTTGATGTAGTCAGTAGTACTTGATGTAGTCAGTACTTGTATGTTTATTTAAAAATTAGACAATTTAAAAACAATCTTTAAAACTGGTGTTGTTTCTTTAAAATAATGTTAACCCTGTCAGGGCTGCAGCACTGAGTTTGAAAACCACTGGCTTAGACAGCAAGGAGTGTCACAAAACACTTTAAACGTTAAATGCAATTAAGGAAAACATGTTAACTTTGACAGCTCTAGATGTAAATGGAGCATTAACTTGCTCATCTTGATATTTATCAACAAAAGAGGGGGATATATTATTAGGTAAGTTAACATTAGAGATCTCTGAACACTTACAAGAAAATTCTGGTATAGCCCTATTAGAATGCTCATGCCAAAATGCCAAAGGGTATGCTTAACCTTTTCTGTTGAAGGAAATGTCAGAGAAGAGGAATCTTACAATTGTATTCCTTACTTCCTTCTTCTTTTCTTACATATAGGACTTTTAAGGGAGGAGTTACTGAGTGTGTCTTGGACAAATGTCTACTTCCAGGGCTAGTTACTCCTTGAGTTCAATTTTCTAAATGACTTTATAGAAGGACACCAAAGTGCTTGCTATATGCAAGGTGACTTTTTAGCATTGTGTAGTGATGGAAACAAGCCACACTAAATACTGATTTGCTTAAACAAGCTACACTGAACTGTTATCAGTAAAATAAGCCATAACATAAATTGTTTAACTTAAGTGCTCAAACAAGCAAGTTTATCTTCTGTTGAAATCTTTATTTGATACAAAATGATTTGTCTTTATTGATCTAATCTTTGCATCTTTTAACTGATGTTAGCGCAGGCTGCTAGGGGTTGATTTTAACTATGAATCTTTATTTATTAGAACTTTGCATCTTGTCCTTAATTGTTTTGAAATATCTAAAAACAGATCCATAGACATATCGATTATTATTTCTGGAATGTGCAAAGCAACCTTACCTATTAGCCTGGGGTTAAAAAAAAAAAGATTAGCATGGGCATCAGTTTGGGAAAATAACTAATTTTTCAATAAAAACATGACCTATGCTTTTAAGATTATTAATTATTTGTGTGATTATTCATAACTCCACATGGGGAAAGGCCTTTAGGTTTGGAATGCTACATTAAAGAGAGAAGATCTTCACCTCAACCTTGACAAGACATTTACATCTCCTTTTAAAGTTGACAATATAAAAAACCTAATTCGAACAAAGAAACTTTTAAGCAGCTGTGCATTCAAGCTTGAAAGAAATCATCATCATCATCTGTGTCCTTAAACAAGGTATCCTTAAATAAGTCTCATTTATAATACATTTTCTTCTTTTTGTTAATGTTGGTTTTACTGTGTATTAATTTTGGTACATTTCGATGGTGAGTACATATTGTTTGGTTGATTAAAAGTAAAATGCTAAGAGAAGGTACAGCAGATCATTTCTATAGTCCCTCAGGGGTTAACAGCTAAAAAGGGGTGGCTTTAATGGGAAAAAGCATGGTGTGCAGACACCTGCTTTAGTAAGTGGTACAAGTATTGAGTGATGTTCAAGTTTGAAGAGAACTGTTTGATCTGCTCCTGCCAAGCTAGTAAATCTCTTTGCTTTAGGCAAGCTATCCATGTGCCAGTAAAGCCATAAATGTGGGACGATGTTAAGCAGCTATACCAGAGTCTCATTTTTGCTTAATGCAGATGTCCACATGCAGGTAAAGCTGTATGCTTATGGTGCTGTAAAGCAGCTACTCTGCAATTTGAGGGAGCTGTCCAAATGTGGTTAAAGCTGTACTCATGGGGTGCTAAAAAAGCAGGTATATCCTTTTATACCTAGTTACCTATGCGATATAGATGAACCAAAATAACAAATAGGTTAACTTGATAGGTACATGATAATACAACGTTATTAAAGAAATTCTAAACTGCTATCCATTTTTAAAGAGGAGTGATGGTCAATTGTAAAATGCAAGATTCTGGTCTATAGGTCTAGGCCTAGGATGCCATCACTAAGAAAAAGAGCAATACCAGATTGGTCCTATAGTGTACATCCGTTGTCTATTTCAAGTATAAATTCAGTTCAAAATTACTGTTGCCTGTACAAAGTATAGTGAAATTCTTACTTGCATGTCTAACCAGCATGCATCTTCTTGTCGCTCTCTGGTACTATGATCAGCATATACCACTAGTCAAATGTAAACCTTACCTTAAAACCTCTGGATTCTTCTTTTTCATATGGGATTTTACAATGAAAAGTTAATATTATACAATTTGTAAAATAAATAACCTTTAAACAAAACAACTTTGAATTTGTTACCAGCAAAAGGGTTTAAAAGAATACACTATCTTATCCTGATGCTCAACCCCAGAGGGACGCAGTGAGTGCAAGTTTTTTCTCAACTTAATTGTATTTTTTGGCTTGTTTGTGTCTTCACTGTCCCATATCAGGCCATTCCCATATAGTAGACTTTTCATTTCTAAGGCTGTCATTCAAAAGATGTGTACACCAGAGCAGATTAATCATTTTCAGCCCTCTACGTTTTCTCTTCTATTTCATTCCAGATATTTTATTAAAACAGATAATTTGACAAACACATTTATGATCATGTGAAAACGTAAGTGCATCCCGTTGAAACTTTTGACTTTTTCAACATATTTGAACAAAGTTTAGATCTTCGTGCAGCCAGTGGCTACAGACAAAGGTGATATAATTGAATAAATGACACATAAAATAGACATTGTGTATTCATTCCCATAACCTAAGATAACAAAAGTGCAGATTTGTTACAGGGAAAAAATAAGTACACCCCTACATTTATCACCAATTCAAATCCAGTGTTCCAGGTTAGGTGACAATGATTAACACTTCCTTATCTGAGTTATGTAAAGCACAGATATCTAGGGTATGTTGTCCTCTTTGCTATTGACATGTGTGATGTCATCCTGCCAAGATCAAAAGAGCATTCAGAAAGAAGGTTGTGGATGCCTATGAGTCTGGCAAGGAATTTAAAAAGATCACAAAATTATTTGAAATCAATCATTCTACTGTAAGGAAAATCATCTACAAGTGGCATAGATTTCAAATGACTGCTAATTTGTCCAGGACTGGCCAGCCCAGTAAATTTAGCCAAAGAGTTTACCATTTGATCCTAAAAGACATCTCCAAGAATCCCAAAATTTAACCATGGGATCTGCAGGTAACCTTTGCAACAGTTGGTGTCAAAGTGGATGTATCTGCAATACACAAATTTGACCTGCATGCAAGGTTTGCCAGAAAAAAAACACTGTTGTCCAAAAAAGAACATTAGAGTAAGACTACAGTTTGACATTGAACATTAATGAAAAGCCCAAGCTCACTGGAACAATTTTTTTAAACAATGCTCATCTCATACGTGCTTTCTGAAATGTCACCCCAATGAGTATATTTTTCTGAAATATTGTTTTGGAAACAGATGTTGCAATAAGTAATCAAATGTCCCCTTGACCTTCTCAAATTGTAAATCAACTTTGTATTTAAACCCTTCATATTTCATTACTCTCAGTTCTTGCTCCTCTCTTGTGTCTCAAGGTTTCTATGTACAGGTCTGTACAGGTCTGGAAGTGACGATTCCATTCAATGCAAAGAGGGTGGTAGGTGCCAATCACAGCATTGAGTAGGGCAGCAGAAATTTTAGAACTGGCACTGGTGAGGGGATCTGTTCAAAAGTTGGCTTTGAATCAAAAATACAACTTTCAACACAATAATGATCCAAAGCACACTAGCAAATCCGCCAAGGAATGCCCCAAGAGAAGAAATGGAGGGTTGCAAAGGGATTTGAAATGGGCAGTACCCACAAACTTCTTGCAGCTGAAAGAATTTTGCATGGAGGAATGGTTAAATATCTCACTGAACTGATGTCACTAACTGTGGATAGTTATGCAAAATGCCTACAGGAAATCGTTTCTGCTAAAGGGGAGCAATACCCGCTTCTGAGGCCAAGGATGTACTCACTTTTTCCCCAGTAGACCATTTCATCTATTGATATTTGTGTTGAATAAAAGATTGAAAAGAAAAATTTTCCTTGTCTTTTTAATATAATATATGTGTGTTTTGCCTTTGGGGCACCCCGTACCTTTATTTGTGGGAAGTGTTTGCATGAAGATCTATTGTTTGGTTGTTCAAGTATGTTGACAAACTCAAACAGTTTCCCTGAGGTGTACTTACTTTTTCACATGACTATTAAGTCTAAATGAAACCAAGATAAATGGTAAGCTTCTAGTTAATTTGTCATTTGAATCTTCGTATCATATTGGCAGCTAGTTAAGCAAAAAAAAAAAAGCAATTACAATTAGTGAATGAAGCTTTTAAAACAAGGCATTTAAAGTTTCAAAATCATAACAAGCAAAATAATCTGAATATAGCTTTAGTATAAATTTTGTCAGCAACAATAACTGGTTCTAATTAACAGATTGATTTGAAACAAAAACCTGCAACTTATGCAGCCTTCCTGAACTGAACCTGAAACACTGTGGTCTACGGCATTAACACCACACCTACTTGCCTGTTTTACAAAGTAAATTACTCAAAGGAACGAGGCAGCACAAGTTTTGTTTACCGGATGGATTAAGAGAGCATCTGACAAAGCTGCTTAACTTGTCTGGAATAAATAAAAGCTTTTTCTATTATTTACAAGCCTGTTTGTTATGTTTTTATTAACAGACAGCTAGTAACCATTGTGTTTTTGTAAGCGTTTTGTGAATATATACTGCTTACTGTCAGCATTTGTTGAATGCAAGTGTTCAATGCACATCCAAATATTTATCTGAACATTCCAGACACAGAAACACGATGCAATGTCAGCGCTTGCTTAAACATGAAAATATTAATAGCACTAGACTGTTCAGAAACTCTATATACTGCAAAAGGATGCACAATGGTGCTCCATGTGTGGCTCAGTCAAGTATTGGTTTAAAATTCAAGGTTCAAGGTTCTTGGCATAAGTCATCAAACTGGCAATCACCATGGCATCCAAAATTTTTCAAAAGGTGTCCCTTTATTATTAATTATATTGATTTTTATGTACAGTACACACACATAATCTCAAAGTGCACATACAGTTCGCTTCACATATTTGGTTATTTCAAGATGATAGGCTCAGCCACAGGGCAGTCTGAATTTGAGAAATTAGAAGCTTGTGTGGGCTTGTAAATTATTGAAAAAAAGTATACATCGTGATGGTTACCAATAGGAACATGTCTTTATACAGAACTTTCTTGAATATTTCATAAGTGTCAAATATTTCAGTATTTTGAAGGGTTTACCAAGCTTTGAAAACAGTACGTACTGTATCAAGATCCATGTTTAGCAATGGCTGAAAACATTCTGTGGTTTAGTGTCATACATTCTCTTCATGGGAAAGAGAACATTGCCTGCTCACCTTCTGATTCTGAACTGATTTCCTGTCTTGGACTAACTGTAAATGGATTCCTGCCACTAAAATCATTAACAGAATGTATTCTCTAATTGTAAGAACAGTACAGCATACACCTTTCCTCTTTGTGCTATCTCGTGCAATTAGGTGTGAGCTCAGTGACCAGCAGAGAGGTGTCATATAGCATGCCTTTACTGCCAGTAGCTGACTCCAGACAGCCAGGAAGTGAAATTATATGAGCTGTGCAGAAAGGCGTTGACTGAAAGATATGCTCAAATAAAACATATCAAACTAATTTTGTAAAGAACCTACATTCGTTATCTAAAATGCTTTCATTGCAAGTAGCAGCCAATAATGTACTAGGGCGTTAGCTACTGTATAAATAGTCATGCACATAAAATAAAGGTCTTATAATATTTGTTTTCACTAAGTTTTCTTCAAAGTAGTTCGTTCACTTCACTGACATCCTATTATGCCATTCTATTTTTCCAAATGATTATATTATCATGCCGTGCTGTATACTATGACAACTACTACCGCTTACGGGAGTGGCACAGGAAAAGCTGCTCCGCACATGGTAAAGAGGTGAAGGAACCAAGAAGTACCAGTGTATGATATTTAATTTGGTTAGGTCTGTAATCTTTATTGCCATGTTCATTGGAACAGCAAGTTGCAGTTGTGGCGTACATACTGGCTTATATCAGTTAACACAAGAGGGTTTCTTGGAACGATACCCCATTGTGTGTGCTCCTGTGAAATGCACAATTCAGCACTTGGTGAAAAGTGGCATGCTATTAGTTCTCTTAGCAATGCACCAAAAAGCAAGAAACCCTTCCACCCTTACCCCTAAGTTGTTGTTGTTGACATTGCAGATTGTGCGAAAGTCCTCTTATCACAACGGATAGGGGTGTTATGAACATCGTGTCAGTGTGAACATGGGAACTTTGTATTGCTGACAATTGGGGCCATTTTCAACACAGACTTTAAAATGGTCAGTAATATTCTTCAATTGCAATCTCCAATACAAATAGCAGAATAACTTCACTTTTAACATTCTACTTTTAAGTAAAATATAACATTTGTTTATTCTTTCATCTATAATAATAAAAGGCAAAGCCCTCACTCACTCACTGACTGACTGACTGACTGATTGACTGACTGACTGACTGACTGACTGACTCATCACTAATTCTCCAACTTCCCATGTAGGTAGAAAGCTGAAATTTGGCAGGCTCATTCCTTACAGCTTACTTACAAAAGTTAAGCAGGTTTCATTTTCGAAATTCTACACGTAACGGTCATAACGGTCGATAACGGTCGACAACGTCCGCCATGTTGAACTTTCTCATTTATGGTCCCATCTTCACGAAATTTGGTAGGCGGCTTCCCTGCACTAACCGAAA
>JANRMT010062805.1:669799-699778 GCA_026402145.1 Polypterus bichir lapradei
CAGCTTACTTACAAAAGTTAAGCAGGTTTCATTTCGAAATTCTACGCGTAACGGTCATAACGTTCAACAACGTCCGCCATGTTGAACTTTCTTATTTATGGCCCCATCTTCTCGAAATTTGGTAGGCGGCTTCCCTGCACTAACCGAAACCAATGTACGTACTTATTTCAGTGGTATGATGCCACTGTCGGCCGCCATATTGAACTTTTCAACAGTCTTTGTTACTTATGGGCCCATCTTCAAGAAATTTGGTACACGGGTTCCCAACGCTAACTGAATCCTACTTACGTACATATATACGTCCATAGCCTGCAGCTTGGTCACCATGTGAGGCGGCGTTGGGTCCCCCATCCCAACGCCTCCCACGTTGTTGGCTGCCTGCCTATATAAGGCCGTCCATCGCTCCAGTCTCTACATTCCCTTCCTTGCTTCGCCACGGGATTCACGTCTCCCTGCTGATAACTACAGCCTTTTTGTTTAATCCACGGCTTCTCCGCTGTTTTATTGTTTGTTTATTACAATTATAGTTATTGTATAGGTATTTTACACTTACTTTACGTTACTCAGGTACCCATTTCCTTCATCATTCCAACCCCCATTACCATGTCTATCGAGGTGATCACCATCGATCAAAGAACTGTCACTTACCGAGTGGTTTCCTTGCCCGGAGATGGCACCTACCTTTTCCATTCTCTGTGTTACATATTGCACGGCCATATCAGGCTCACTCTTGATATCCGGAAGAACATTGTGTCTTATGTATTGAATGACTGGGACAGGTTCAAGGTGTGGACTGATGATGGTACAGGAGATAATTATACTACACAGGAGCACTAGAAGAGTGAAATGCTTAAGCCCTTCACCTATGGTTCTGCATGTGAGTTGATGGCTGCCGCTGAATTGTTCGGTTGGTGCTTTCAAGTGTACCGAAATGGTCAAATATTTTACACCTTTCGACAACCGCCAATGCCTCTTAAACATCTTACATTCACAGGTGACGATTTCAGTAGTGGACACTTTGATGTTTATGAATGTTTAAACTCTCAAAAGCTGGATGTGACGTTATCGATGAAACCGGTTGTAAGCTTACAACGCTTGACAGATGCCGAATGTCACTTCAACACAAGTCCTGCAAATACTGTCGTAATTGAAACAAACCATGAACCTCAAACTGATTATGACAGCAGCAATCCAAGCTATGAGATTTGAGACAAGATTACTGTTCACATGGCCAACTGTAAGTTGCATGCTCAAGAGTAAGCTCAGCGCACAGCTTGGTCATGTTACAACCGGATGGCCGAACTCACAATGTGGTATACAAAGAGATCCTTAACAAATAATTATTGGCATATTTTCCCTCAGTTTAAAAAGGTTAAATTTTCTTCTTAATAAAAATTTTAATGCAGTACTTCGCCGCTGCGAAGCGCGGGTATTTTGCTAGTCTATACTAATAAAAGGCAAAGCCCTCACTCACTCACTCACTCACTCACTCATCACTAATTCTCCAACTTCCCGTGTGGGTGGAAGGCTGAAATTTGGCAGGTTCATTCCTTACAGCTTCCTTACAAAAGTTGGGCAGGTTTCATTTCGAAATTCTACGCGTAATGGTCATAACTGGAAGCTGTTTTTCTCCATTTACTGTAATGAAGATGAGCTTGAACGCCGTGGGGGCGGAGTTTCGTGTGACATCATCACGCCTCCCACGTAATCACGCAGTACATAGAAAACCAGGAAGACCTCCAAAAAACGCTGAAGAAAACATGCATTATATAATTGAGAAGGCAGCAAAACAATAAGAAGCGAGCGAGTGACATATACAACCATATTCATGAGTTCTGCTACTTCGGAAACAAAGCACGATGTAAACCTAAACTTTAAATTAAGTTCATAGACAGGCTGCCGCTGGCGTTTGTAATTTAGTGCCTGCCCATATAAGGCCGTCCGTCAGCGGCAATCCAATAGCAAACTGCCACTAAATATTCACGGGTGAAGGACTGTGCTTATGCAGAGGAAGATGAGATGGTCAGGGTGGTGTTTGGCACAAACTCAGAGAAACTGCGAGAGAAAGTTTTAAGTGCCAGGACTTCGGTAACATTAAATACAGCCATGGACATCGCACAAGATGGCACCAGCACAGCTGGGAACCTTCGATGCATGTACACCGAGCGGCTCACGTGAACTGACGCAGTGCACAGACAAAAAGCAACAGTTCCAAAGAGCGCTGAACAAAAACCGAATTACACAATTGAAAAGGCAGCAAAAAATATGAAGCGTCTGATACATACAAGCATATTCATAAATGTAGCTACTGCGGAAACAAAGCACACGGTGGAAAAAGTCAATGTCCCGCTAAAGGAAGACAGTGTAAAAAAAAAACCCGTGCATGCAGTGTGTCAGGTCTCAGATAAAGAAGAAGACAAGCTGTTTATTGATGCAGTAAGAAACGAATCGATGAATGAAACCTGTCATCTTTACAACGATTGACAAACACGGAATGTAACTTGAACACAACACATCCAACAAATACGAACCTGATTGAAAGAAATAATGATAATCAAATCCTTGATGACAGCAACACTCAGTAACACTCACAAAACAAATACTGTATATTGACAGTCATGTTACGTTATTTTTAAAATGTTCCCTTTTCTTTTTCATAGCTTTTTTAACACACTACTTCTCTGCTGCGATACGCGGGTATATATATATGTATATATATACCCTGATCTACATACTCGAATAATGGATACTTTATTCGCCATCAATGATTGTTTTGGTAAAGCCATACTCAGTGTATTCATTAGATGAACGGTAAAAAAGTAAGAGCAAGGGGAGGATGACTTATTGAGGCATGCAGGCAAAACCACAATAGCACGCGGGCTCGATGTACGAAAAAATATATCTTTTCAAGTTCTATTTAGTCCATATGTGTCAAACTCAAGGGCCGCGGGCCACATCCGGCCCGGCGTGTAATTATATCCGGCCCGCGAGATCATTTTATATACTGTATTATTGTTATTAATGGCCCGGGTATATGAAGCGCTGGTAACACAATAAACTACAGATCCCATAATGCAGCGCTTCAGCTGCCTTGCCGAACACTTACCGCGTTAATCAAGTCTAGCTTATGATGCTGCAAGTTATTGCGAAGCTAGCCCACACGATGCCGAAGAGAAAAGGTGATTCTGAACATAGAGACTTTAAAAACCGATGGGAGGCTGAGTATATGTTTACTGACATTGCCGGTAAACCCGTGTGTCTCATTTGTGGAGCTAATGTGGCTGTAATTACAGAATTTAATCTAAGACGGCACTATGACACAAAACATCAGGATAACCTGAAAGACCTGAATGCAATGCACAAGATACAGAAAGCAGAAGAGTTAAATAAGAATCTGACACTTCAGCGGACGTTTTTACCCGTGCACAATCACAAAGTGATTTCAAGTGAAGCTGCTTTTATGGGAGACACAAATGCACCAGTGCAACTTGCCCCACTTTCCCTGTTGCCAAGTAATGTTGAACCAAGTCGTCACTACGGTGTTCCCAAATACGCAATTTGCTGATAAACTGAGCGCACTGAGTTCGCACGGCGCTTTGGTGACTTTGAAGAACAAAAAAAGTCCGTCTACATGCGGCTCGAACCTTGTGCATGTTTGGTAGCACATATCTGTGTGAGAAGCTCTTCTCAGTGATGAAGACTAACAAAACAGCACACAGGAGTCGCCTCACTGATGAGCACCTGCAGTCCATCCTGAGAATCTCCACAACACAGAACCTCACACCAAACATAAACGAACTTGTTGCCAAAAAAAGATGCCAGGCATCCAGCTCTGATAAAATGACATAAGAGCAAAGACAACTAAATGATTTGATTTGTTATTGCTGAAAAGAACACATTTTATTTATATTTCCAGGTTTTGTTATGCAGCATGTTCATATTTGAATTTGTATAATTTTGACAGGATATATTTTTATGGAGAGCAAAATCTTTTGGGATATTTAAAATCTAAGTTTATTTTTTATATAAAATTACATAAGAGTAAAGAAATTTGAATGTTTGTTCTTTTAACATTTACTTTATTTCTAACTTGTATAATTTAGACAGGATATATTTTTATGGAGAGCAAAATATTATAAGTTGTTTAAGGTTTGAGTTGATTTATTCAGGAATAATATTCCTGTCTGTTTTTACCATTCCTACCAAAGATATTTCTGTCGACTAAATAAAAATTCCTTCTATTTAAAATTTAAATAGAACTTGAACAGATACGATAGTTCATAATATCCACGCAGACTTGCACGTAAGAGCGGGAGTTATCCGTTTTAACAAGCAGCGTATTGCACTGATACAAAATAGCTGTGTGTGTATATATGTAGATATGTATGTATATGTATATATATGTTTATATATGTGTGTGTGTATGTGTATATATATGTATTTGTGTGTATATATGTGTGTGTGTGTATGTATGTATGTGTGTATGTATATGTATGTGTATATATGTAGATATATATATATGTATGTATATATGTGTGTGTGTGTATATATATGTGTATATGTATAGATATGTATATATATATGTTTATATGTGTGTGTGTAAATATATATATATGACAGCAACACTCATCACTCACAACAGTGACAAAACAATTACATTGACAATCATGTTACGTTATATTCAAAATGTTTCCTTTTCTTTTTCATTACTTCATTAACACACTACTTCTCCGCTGCGAAGCGCGGGTATTTTGCTAGTTACTAATAACATTCTTAATAACATTGACACTAAGACTGGACTTCTTTTTATATGTTGTGCTATAGTAAATTTATTTATAAAGCTTGCATTCTCGTGAAAAGATGAAGCTAGAAATGTGCAGCGTACACAACTTCCCACACAAACGTTGAGATTTATAAAAGAAAACTTGACTTGGGAACATGCTTCTGTTTATGGCAACTGTGATCCATGCGTACACAACATTTTGGTGAAACGAAATGAGGACACGATGAGGACACCCTTGATCAAGTAGAGAAATGCAGCCAAACCAGCTTAACGGCAGTTCGCACACACAATAAATTTTACATTAAGCTGTTATTATGTGCTTTGATGTGACAAACATATGACACCATATAAACAATGAACTTGATGCACTAACTATATTTTGGATCCCTTTTAAACATAGCCATGCTATGTACTGAATAACATTATTATTATTATTTTTTGACAGTTTGTACTGCTCCTCGAGCAGGCATGATTATAATATGTGCTGCCATCCTAGAGCAGCAGCAAAGAAAGACAAAAAAAAAAAAAAAAAAAAAAGAAATAGTCCGGGGCACGAGGGACCAACACTATTTTCCTACTACACCACCCTAAAGTACAGAAACATACCAGTGAATGCAGAATTACACACACTTAACAAAAACCCCTATATACATATTTTTGTGTTGCAGTGCTTCCCACCCCACACAAATCACAGCACAAAACATTTAACCACATACACCACTAATACATAAATATGAGAAAGAGAAAAAGAAAAAAATGAGTGCATTCATAGTCCTTTGAATATTCTCTGTTAGGGATGACTATCTCAGTCTGTGGAGGGGAATGATGCACTGAACCATACGTCCTGTTCCGGGAAACATACAGATCAACAGTCCCTTCTACTGGCCCGTCAGGTCCTCTATCTTCACTAGAAAGGGAATATAATTTGTCCTGAAATGAACCCGGGATTACTTGATGTTTTCCATGTGGTGTCAATCTCGTTCTCTCTTACCTCTTTCTTTTATGGTGTCCACTTCTCTCTTGGCTCTGTGCTCCTTCTCTTCTTTTTCCCGCCACCCAATTCCATACTGTTGCCTCCTCCCCGTACAGTCTGTTGGGCACTCCAAGCCAGGTGCTCCTCTCCCCATGTACCATTGGCCGGCCTTACAAATTAAGACATTCAACCATTATCAGGAATGGGGAAAGGTGCAAACTCACAGTGACACACATTCATGTTCCAGACGACCGTTACAAGTTTATATAGAATGGCTGTTATCACTTCTCAGTGAACTGGCTGACATGTCAGGAATCTCTTAGTCAAGCTTCACTCCATGCCTTCTCTGTGAAAGGCCATAAATTGACCAGCGTGGCACTACCTCCAGTTTTCATATGGTGTGGGTCCACATACATAAAACATAATGTGTTTTTGTCAATATGAAAACGAAATTTTCAGTAGTGTCCGTTTCTCTTAACATAATCATTACACTCATATTGCAATAAGGAAAGATTCAGAGAATGAAACTGTTTTGTTGCTACATTAATTAGTAAATCTATTAATGCACAAGTAATCTGAGATGCTAAGATGTGGCTGTGAAATGCTGTGTCCCCATGGCCCGGATCAGTCCGTGATTCATTTATTTTGAATCAAAGTAGCTGTGACAGATGTGATGGTGCTGTACATGGTGGCGGGCTTGCTGGTAAGGTAACTGGCTGATCCTTTAGTTTATCATATGGCCCATACTATTCATTGTAACAACAACCATGTCATTACATGTGGCAGGAGATAGCGGCTACATGCTTAGACGCTCCAACCACTAGAACGCAGAGAAGAGGCACTATAATACTGGTATAATCTTGTACTGTCAGTTGTGGAGCACATCCAGATACTTTTGAATGCAGGAGGTGTGGTCTTGGTGCCTCAGGAGCGATGCAGCTCTGTCAGCCAATGAAGTTCTGCAGCATCACGATTGCATATCTATAAGGATGATTAGCATATGCCATATATGTGAGTGCTGTGCAGAGTGGAGGCAGGACCTCTGCATTTTTTCCAGTTGATTCTGGGGTTCGTCAGGGGTGTGTTCTTGCTCCTACTCTGTTCAATGCTTGTATGGACTGGGTGTTGGGCAAGGTCATGGGGTCCAGCGGCTGTGGGGCATCTGTTGGTTAAGAAAGATTCACGGATCTTGACTTTGCTTGACGATGCTGTGATCTTCGCGGAGTCCATGGAGGCTCTGATCGGGGCGCTCGAGAGACTGAGTGAGGAGTCTAAGTGTCTGGGCTTGCGAGTGTCCTGGACAAAAACCAAGATCCAGGCCTTTAATGACCTCTTGGGCACAGCCATCAGCAGTGTGTCTGTTTGCGGAGAGAGTGTTGACCTTGTTGAGAGGTTTACTTACCTTGGCAGTGACATTCATGTCTCTGGTGACTCTTTCTGTGAAGTCAATAGATGGATTGGGAGAGCATGGGGGGTCAAGAGGTCGCTGGAAAGGGGTGTTTGCGGCGCTCCCGATATCTATGCAAAAGGGCGAAGGTCCAAGTCTTTAGAGTCCTGATGCTTCCTGTCTTGTTATATGGTTGTGAGACATGGACACTATCCAGTGACCTGAGACGAAGACTGGACTCCTTTGGTACTGTGTCTCTCTGGAAAATCCTTGGGTACCGTTGGTTTGACTTTGTGTCGAATGGGCGGTGGTTACTCATGGAGTCTCGAATGAGGCACATTACCTGCACTGTGAGAGCGCGTCAGTTACAGCACTACGGCCATGTGGTGTGTTTCGCTGAGGGCGATCCAGCTCATAAGATTCTCATTGTTGGGGACCCGAGTGGTTGAACCAGGCCAAGGAGTCGCCCACGTAACACCTGGCTGTGGCAGATGGAGAGTAATTTCCAGAGGGTGGGACTGGACCGTGTGTCTGCTTTAGGGGTTGCCAACCAGGATCCCGAGTTGTTTCGCTGTGTAGTGGGTGCGGCAACGCACTGCACCAGTGCATGCTCCCCAACTTGACTTGACTTGATATATGGATGTTTCAGGGCGGTGTTCAACATCAAATGAATTTGTACAAGGTAATTGTGATTTATAAAGGGTAAATTGCATACAAATGTGCCTACGGCAGGTTTTATAAAGTCATATTTTTTTTTTAAATGTGCATTTTCCTGTTTTTTGTCATGCACATATTTTCATACTTGAATTCACGTAAATTTTATAAGTGAGGTGCCTGATCTGCCAACCCAGAAATATCAAAATGGCCTTTTCCTTGTTCCTTTACCATATTCTGTTTGTTTCTTGCCTATAATAGCAAAACTTCATTTTGTACACTGCCTTCTGAAATTCACTGATTCAATGTAATATTCAAAGCTCTTACTTGTATCTTTTCATGCTATTTTTTGGAATATACTTTTTTTTATTGTACTCATCCCTTTAAATCTGATGCTGAACTGAAGTCTTGTTTGCTTTTTAAAGTACCGTAATATTTGTATTTAAAATATACTAGCTCTGTTACGTGGCTTCATCCAGAAAATTCCGTATGACAACAGGCATCATTTATAGTCCAATGGTTAATTGGGTGTATCAGAAGTGCTATTTAACTAGGTACTCTTTGTATACAATAGATTTTTGTTTTTTTTGCCAAGTGCTAATAATATTGGCAGGTAGTATTTAAGGCTTTGGACGTAGGACTTTCAAGCCATGAGGTTGTGGATTCAAATCTTGCTACTGACACTGTGACCATGGGCAAGTAAGTCACTTCTTGTGCCTGTGCTGCAACTAACCAAACGTATCAGGAATGATACAAGTCATCTTGGATGAAGGTATCAATCAAACAATAAGTAATAATGTTAGGTCATTGGAGCTGCTTAATCTTGGAACATGCTATACACAATTGTCCATGAGGAAAACATTCTGCACCAGATCAATTTCTTTTTTTCCTAGCGAGTTGATTTTTGTTTACGGTTATTGTAAAACTCAGTTTTACAGGAAAATGTATTTGTTTGAACTGAAATGTCAAATCAGTAAGTAGGTCAAATTTGGGTATATGTTATTATCATTATTAAATGTTTATAATTTTCATTTGTTTCCACAGTTCATTCAAGTACAGTATTTCCTTTCATGTTTTTCAACAGTTGTATGTAGTCCCCCTTTAAAGTCTACTGATGTATATTGTTGCGTTTGGGTTTCTGAGTTGCACAAAAAGATAGCCAGGAGAGAACTGGGCAAAGAAACTTTTATTCTAGTATGTGAAGGAACAGTATTTGAGCTTTCTCCAAACACACAGCAAACCTGATGACGTCTTAGTGGTTTTGCTCCACGGGCAGTTTCGTCAGATTAAAAAAAACTCAAAAGACGTCCTTCTTGGAAATATTCAGCTGAATGGAGGCAGGAGCATAGTCGCAGATGGTCTGCACAGGAACCAGAACAAAATACTGCGTAAGCGAGCTGACTTTTAAGCCTCGTAACATCATGTGATATATGAGTTACATGCTACTGTCTGCACTGAACCTGGCTGATCCTGTACGAGTACATGTTTAAGTTGTTTGAAAGTTTTTTTCTTTTGCATCTGCCTGCTGTTTGAAAATGTGTTTTCTCGGTGGAGTAGTTTAAGTGTCAGTGAATGTTTTCAGTAAATGGGAGGGGGTTGATTTTTGACATCATCGCCAGGGCTGAGAGTCAACGGAGTTTAACAAATATCCAAGGCATGTATGCAAGAGTACATTTGTCATCAAGAAAGAAAAGCGTTACCTAACCATTGAGCTTTATTTCTTCCTTGAGATTAGCCAATCTTCACCTTTCCATTTACAATTTTTTTTTTCCTCGTTTTTCTTGTCCAGCATACTGCCTGGTTTTCAGATATCCATCCTCCCTATTGGATATTGGTGTTGTTCATGTGGCCCTTCAATCACCTCTGCAGAGTCTTTCTTTCAAAGCTTGCTCTCCTCACAGCTGAGAGAATGTGAGTTAGCATAATATTAATAAATATTGACAAAACATTACTCACAAAAAATGTTTCTACTGGGCAGCACAGTGGTGCAGTGGGTAGTGCTGCTGCCTCACAGTTAGGAGACCCAGGTTCACTTCCAGTGTTCTCCTTGCGTGGAGTTTGCATGTTCTCCCAGTGTCTGTGTGGGTTTCTTCCGGGTGCTCCGGTTTCCTCCCACAGTCAAAAGACATGCAGGTTAGGTGCATTGGCAATCCTACATTGTACCTAGTGTGTACTTGGTGTGTGGGTGTGTGTATGCGCCCTGCCTGGGGTTTGTTTCCTGCCTTGTGCCGTGTGTTGGCTGGGATTGGCTCCAGCAGACCCCCGTGACCCTGTAGTTAGCATATAGCGGGTTGGATAATGGATAGATGAATGGAAATGTTACTACTTATTTTCCTTTTTTCTATAACATCACCAAATTTCAACCAAACCTGTCAATACATTTTTAAGATTTTTAAGGTATTTGCCCCTAAATATTGATATACTGAAATGTAATTTCCACTTTCTTAGCGGATACCTACTGGCCTACTGTAGATATACCATCCTGCCAAATTTCAACTTTTAAACTCAATAGGAAATAGTGTTTTTGTTAATGAGTGAGTGAGTGTGTGAACTAGTCAGTCAACTTTGCATTATGTATAATAAGCCATCATATTAAAACCACACATGAAGTGAATAACATTAATTATCTCATTACAATAGCACATGTCAAGGAGTGGGATACATTTGGCAGCAACTGAACAGTCCCCTCTTGAAGGTGACGTGTTAGAAGGAAAAATGAGCAAGCATATGGATCTGAGCAACTTTGACAAGGGCCAAATTGTGATGGCTAGATGACTGGGTCAGAGCATCTCCAAAATGGCAGGTCTTGTGGGATGTTCCAGGTTTGCAGTGGTTAGTACCTACCAAAAGTGGTCTGAGGATGGACAACTGGTGAACTGCCAAAAGGGTCATGGGTGCCCAAGGCTCATGGATGTATGTGGGGAGCAAAGGCTAATCCATCTGCTTCAATGCAACAGAAGAGTTGCTGTAGCATAAATTGCTGAAAAAGATAATGCAGTCTATGACAGAAAGGTGTCAGAACAATGTGAATCACAACTGGCATGTGGGTGCTTAGCCACAGACTGCTCAGAGTACACATGATGAGCCCTGTCCACTGCTGAAAGTGCCTACAATGGGCATGTGAGCATTACAACTGGACCATTAAGAAATGAAAAAAGGTGGCCTGGTCTGATGAATCACATTTTCTTTTAGATCATGTGCATGGACATTTGTTTACCTGGGGAAAAGTTAACAGCAGGATGTTCCAGGCAATGTTCTGCTGTGAAACTTTGGGTCCTGTCATTCATGTGAGTATTACTTTGACACATACCACTTTTCAAAAGGATTTTTGAAGATCACATACATCCCTTCATGGCAAAGATGTGGCCTGATAGCAGTGGCTGCTTTTAGCAACATAATGAAACTCCACCACACTGCACAAATTGTTCAAGAATGGTATGAGGAGCATGGCAAAGAGTTTAAGGCATTGACGTGACCTCCAAATTCCCCAGATCTCAATCTGGTTGAACATCTGTCGGATATCCTGGGAACAAAAGTCCTACATATGTAGGCCCCACATCATAACGTCTTGATAACAGATACAACAGGACAGCTTCAGAGGTCTTGTGGAGTCCATGCCTCAAAGGGCTACGGCTGTTTTTGCGGCATAATATTAGGCAGGTGGTTTTAATTTTGTGGCTGATTGTCGCTTATAGATTATTTTTATGAATCAACTTTGCAGTGCTGCCATGTAATTTTTTCATTCATTTCTCTGTCTTCACTATTCTGTGTATTTTTGCCTGCCAATGTGTGAAATAAGCTTATCGTTCATCCCAATTACAAGCATTGCAAAAGCACAGAGCATTGGGTCAGGTTCTTCTTCTGAGTCATTGGAGCCTCTGAGGTTCCAGGGAATCTATACTAATTAAAGGCAAAGCCTTCACTGACTGACTGACTGACTCATCGCTAATTCTCCAACTTCCCGTGTAGGTAGAAGGCTGAAATTTGGCAGGCTCATTCCTTACAGCTTACTTACAAAAGTTAGGCAGGTTTCATTTCGAAATTCTACACGTAACGGTCATAACTGGAACCTACTTACGTACATATATACGGCCATAGCCTGCAGGTCGGTCTCGTGTGAGGTGGAGTTGCGTCCCTCATCGTCACACCTCCCACGTAATTGAGTGCCTGCCCATATAAGGCCGTCCGTCAGCAGCAATCCAATAGACACGCTGCCGCTAAATATTCGCGGGTGAAGGACTGTGCTTATGCAAACGAAGATGAGATAGTCAGGGATAGACTAGTGTTTGGCACAAACTCAGCGAAAGTGCGAGAGAAACTTTTAAGTGCCGGGTCTTAGCTAACATTAAATAAAGCCGTGGACATCGCAAGATCGTACGAGATAGCACAAGCACAGCTGAGAACCTTCGATGCATGTACTCCAAGTGGCTCACGTGAACTTACTGTGAACGCAGTATGCAGAGAACAAGCAAGAGCTCCAAAGAGCGCTGAACAAAAAACGCATTACACAATTGAGAAGGCAGCAAAAGAATACGAAGCGAGTGACGCATACAAGCATATTCATAAGTGCAGCTACTGCAGAAACAAAGCACGGTGTAAACCTTAAGTTCATAGACACGTTGCTGCTGGCATTTGTCATGCCTACGACGAATACGATATTCGCGAGACACAAGTTTAATGAGAAGACGCAGGGTATAAACGAGACTTTTGATTACTTTGTAACGGAGTTAAAATTGCTGGTGGGACTGTGCTTATGCAAACGAAGATGAGATGGTCAGGGATAGAATAGTGTTTGGCACAAACTCAGCAAAAGTGCGACAGAATCTTTTAAGTGCCGGGTCTGAGTTAACATTAAATAAAGCCGTGGACATCGCAAGATCGCACGAGATAGCACAAGCACAGGTGAGAACCTTCGATGCATGTACTCCAAGCGGCTCACGTGAACTGACTGTGAAACAGTACGCAGACAACAAGCAAGAGCTCCAAAGAGTGCTGAACAAAAAATGCATTACAGAATTGAGAAGGCAGCAAAAGAATATGAAGCGAGTGACGCATACAAGCATATTCATAAGTGCAGCTACTGCAGAAACAAAGCACACGGTGGAAAAAGTCAATGTCCAGCTAAAGGAAGACAGTGTAAAAAATGTGGTAAATTGAACCACTTTGCTAAAGTTTGCAGGACTGGGAAAGGTAAACCCATGCATACAGTGTGTGATGTCTCAGATAAAGAGGAAGACGAGCTGTTTATTGATGCAGTAAGAAAGGAACAACCCTCTGAATCTGAACAAGCCTTTGTAGACATATCAATAGGAAAGCAAGGTGTAAAGCTTAAGTTTAAATTAAGTTCATAGACATGCTGCCGCTAAATATTCGCAGGCAAATCCACAACTTAATACTGGGAATGCCTGTTAAACATCTTAGATTCACGAGTGCCGATTTGGGTAGTGAACACTTCGATGAATGAAACCTGTTATCTTTACAACGGTTGACAAACACGGAATGTAACTTGAACACAACACATCCTCCAAATACGAACCTGATTGAAAGAAATAATGATAATCAAATCCTTGATGACAGCAACACTCATATAACAGTCACAAAACAATTACACTGACAATCATGTTATGCTATTTTTAAAATGTTTCCTTTTCTTTTTCATAACTTCTTTAACACACTACTTCTCCGCTGCGAAGCGCGGGTATTTTGCTAGTCAACAATAAAAACATTAATTTTAAATTAGGAAAGGGAGACAAGAAGCTTGAGTTTCTGACAATACCATTAATTAGAATAACCGTATTTCATTGGTAGTAGATATCCAAAGCAGCCGGCGAACCACATGGATTACCACTTCTAAGAGATGAGTCTTCACAATTGTTCAGCATAACTACAGGCCGATGAGAAGTAATGCGTTAATTTTATTATTGGACACTGATGTCTCCCTTTAATGTAGCATTTTAACTCAATCTTCATTCATTATCCTTTCTTCACCAAATGGTTTAATTTTTAGTCCAAATTATTGACTGGGGTATATATTTAGCAACTGTTTGTCTTTAAGGCAAATTGTTTCTTTGTAAATATTTTCTCTTTCAAGGTTTTATATGTAGTGTTATTTTACTTATTTGTAGATTTCAGCTTTTGGTGTTTTGAGAATTGTTTGTAGTGTATTTCTTAATACACAATTGCTTCTGTTTCCAATTTTCCTAATGTTATGTATTTCTGTTACTTGACTGATTTTTTTTTTTGGCTTGGAGAAAGCAGAAGGATTAGCTTTGGCAGGGAAACAAGTCGATATATACGAGGGACGTTCAAAATGTTTCCTCACTTTTATATTTTCGTTGGAAACAGTGAAGGTGGGAGGAGTAGAAATTGGGCATTAAAAATTTGGCATGACGCTGGGAAAATTGCATCGCAAAGGAAAGTGACTATGTAGAAAAGTGGTGTCATTTGTTTTAAAATTCTTAATAAATAGAGTTAACTTTTTGAACGTCCCATGTATAACCATCACCAGTAAAAGATACTGGGCTTGCATAAAACCTATCTGATAGAGATTTATGGAGAGATTCATCACAATTTTAATTAACAGATGATAAAAATAACTTAAGCATAATTCTTAATTATTAAACTCATATTTTAATTTCATAAAAAAATAAATGTATAATATCAGTAAAAAGCACATTTTAAGAGTTACTCATAAAATATTTGAATCCAGGAACATCTGACTTGGTAATCTTAACATTTACTGTTAAGGTAAAACAAAAATTATACTGTTTTTTTATCATTATTTAATTTTTGTAAAGAAAGCCTTTAATGTTTGAGACCCTTCCCTATGGATAGGTTGTGGGCCTTGTAAGACTGTAGTAAATGTATTAAAAATGGATTAAAGGTACTGCATAGATACCTTGGAATTCGGTGATTAAGCGGATGAACCTTAAGATCAAGGACATAGGTTCAAAATCCACTAAGTAAATGAACATCTCTGTGTGTACCTAGACATTGGTCATGCCCTTTAAAGTGCAGCGTGATGGTGTTTATCACAAAAAAATCGAACTATTTTTTATAGTGTCTCATAACATAGGTGGCAAAACTCATCTGTATGACTGTGCACAGGTTAGGCCTGCAGTATACACAGACTGATGCAACAAGTAAATGAAGTGGTTTCTTTATCAAAACGTAGATACTTTGGTGTAGCTTAACACCTCAGGAACCACATTAATCCTTTAAATGATCTCTCTTGGAAACTTTCACTTGTTGCAGGCTTATATTAGGAATACAAGTTATGTGTAGATGAAGTTTTCCAGGTCTAGAAGATGACAAAACACAAGATTCATAACCCTGGGCCACCAGATGACGGTAAGCATTAAATATAATCACTGGCAATCAACATAACATTCTCAAACCCACATAATTTTATTCAGGGTCACTGGAAGCCAGACCTGTCCTTTCCAAAGTTTCAAGCAGACACAAATGCTGCTTAAATACCAAATGTAGTGAATCCACTCCAATAATGTAATGCCATATGTGTTGCAGCAGCTTGCTTGTGGTTAGGAGGCCCCGATAGTATTTTTTTCTAAAATCAGCTGCAAAAAAAAAAACAAAAAAAAACAAAAAAAAAAACACATGGTCTACTGATCACTCAGTATACTCAAACTTGAGTGTATCTTGTAGTTTTCTGAGAAGTCTAGACATTGAGTAATAGTTTTCCTACTGCTACTATAATGTCCATCACAGAGGAGAACTGACTCATTCCTTCATAATTGTTTAGGCCTGCCACTTCAACTTGTTATAAAGTTCTTCGGCACAGCCAGCTAATTCCATGTCTGTTAGGGTGACTGTCAGCATTCCTGGCATCACAGGCCCATTTTTCATCCTCCACCGACGCATCATTTCATACTGTGCATCTCTGAAACAATACGGATGGTCACGCTGAATAACCTCAATCTCATGGTCACTAAGGCCCAATCTACGGATAAACTCTTTCCAGCAATTGACTGGCACAACTTTGATAACCGAGTAGTAGAAAAAGGCACCTGAGAAAAAAAGAAAAAGCATGGGAATTGAAATGGTTACGGGGAGGGAAAAAAAATGACAGCTGAATAAATGATGATAATCACTCAGTTACTTACTATCTGTGCACTGGGGAATACAATCAGGAAGCTGAGCAGTGGGGCTTCTTGACTGAACAGCAGACACACATTCTGGAGTGGCTGTCTCTTGAATCCCCTTCCCAATTGGCAGCTGTTTGGGAAAATTAAAATTAAAAATAAAATGTGATTAATTTACACTAGTTTCACTTAAGGTTTTGTTCAGCTGCTTCAATGTAAATAATTCCTAATTAAATTTCCTTAAATTCTTATTCCAAGACAGGTTATCATATTCACAAGGGAACTAGATGAGGCACAAGAATAGACACCCTACTACAAACATATGTAAATATGTATAAAGTTTAGTTACCGTTGTGCCTGTTGAAATTGTTGGCTCAGTGGGACAAACTAAAAAGAAAAAAAAAAAAAGACACAATTATAATTGGGGAAAACAATTTATCTACCTCATTAGACATACACACACAAGAAGGTAAACATCATTTATAACCTTCTCCTTACCATTATCATATACTGTGACAGATCTGGGTTTTATATGTTTGAAGACCTTCCATGCACTGAAGGCAATTAAACAAAGGCCAAGAACAGAAAGTGCAGCGATGCATAGTTTCTGCCAAATGTCGTTTTGGTCTACAAATCAAAAATAGAAACATTTCTTTAATGAAAAAAGGAAACTATAAATATGGGGTTAGATTGACTACAGATATTATAAGTAGAAGCAAGGTACTAACAGTGCGCCACACACAAACATACATTCCTGACATTATTATACATAAGAATCTCCCCTTGTAGAAGGAATAGCATTAGCAGCAAAGCATGCAGTATTACTGCCTCACAAAGCTTTGCTTGGGACACCTAGGATTTTCTTGAGTAAGCATAGCTACTGTCCAGGGATTACAAAATACAGGCATGGTCACTGTATCAAAACATGATATTATGCTTATTGTGATTTCTGCTAATGTCTACATATACTGCAAATACAAACTTAAATAAAAAAATGGGATAACAAGCAAAATCCAAAAAGAAGAAGATTTGAAATTCAAGCAATGTTACTGCCCAAAGCTTTTTCCACCCTTCAGTAAATATTAAAAAAATTACCATCAAAAGTGTGCTTCAAAATTTTTACAAAAATCACACTAGACATCATCTAAAGTTGATAAGGGCCATAATTTTAGAATAAACGTTGCCATGCTGACACATTCCTGTTCTCACCCTCAAACCATTGAGCACAAAATTGGCTTAGAAAAAGAAAAAAGAAAGAATGTAACTGTCTCTCGTTTTATGCAAGGGCATTTTGGCTGCCAACATACTATTTATTAATTAATGATTTTACTGTGACTTGCAAGTCTAGGCTAGTGGCTTATGCAGGTATCAGTCAGCCAATAACACATCAACAAATGTTTGGATGTTTCCACTTCAGAGTTAAGACTTTTTGTGCATCATGCAACTAAGATTTTTTGCCCAATTTTCTATGCCATTACAGCAGCACTAGAGATATTTACCAATACTGGATTTTGTGACTAGTGCTGGACATGCTGACTTGCAACTGCTGTCTTGGTGATCTCCACACCTGTGGAAAAATGAGAGAGATGTACATTAGTGTTGGATAACTTGGTCCATTCTATAAAGGTTATAAATACTGTACATAAATAAGATCTTTGTGCACTTGGATGTACTTTATCTAATATAAGATTTTAGTTAACGATCAAAAGCCATTCAGTGTCAATAATTTGCAATTATAGAATAAATATAAAAGGCACAGAAAAATGTTCACCACTGATACTTCTTCCACACTTAACTTAATTCACATTGGATCAATACAGGTTGAAAAGGAAACATTTACATTGAATATTATTTAGATTTCTTGTTGGTCTTATCTGAATGAGACAATGTGCAATGTCACTTTAGAGATCTGCAGGTTAAAATGACTTTGCTGATTTGTTGTATTTATTCACTGGTTTGTTGACCCTAAATTGTGAGTACCAAACAAACTATCCCAGTTCTTACTGGGTAGGCGTGTTGCATGTCTGAATGCAAGAAAATAAGTTCTAAAGATCTTTGTTAGTCTTCTGCATGGTACAAGGTGAAAGTGATCGAAAGCAAATGATTAACCAGTGCTAATCATGAGAAGATGAACTGTAAAATAAAAGGGGCTGGGACTTTAATGTGCCATTCGGAACCATGCTATTTGGAAAAGTCCATTGTTAAACTGCAACAGCTCCCCAAATAGGGCCATTTTCTCATAAAGCCTGCAATAAAAATTGATATAACTACATTATTAAACCAAAATAAAAATAAGAATTTGCATTTCATAACAATGAAGTGACTTTTGTTTAATTATGCACTTCTCGCAGTTTAATGACTCATTTACATACAGTATGCCACAATAAAATTTTCATATGATAATTTAAATTATAATTTATTTAATTCATAGGCAGATGGTATTCTATAAGCATTCATTGTGCCTCAGTCCTGCTACAGGGCACTCAACAAGCCCCAGGGTAGAGTGGGGGTTGGGGGGGGTCAAAGATCTTTGTTGTTCCCTTTATGGACTCTGTAGCTGGTGAGCAACTTTGAAGACTTAGCACTTCAAGGCTAACAGCTCAGAGGTGCCAGGAAAATGAAGACCTCTAGAGTGAGCTCTAGGTCTAGCCAACAAGGGCCTGCTAATGAGCACAGAATATAAAGCCGGGGGTTAGTTAAGTTGAAGGCCAGGGTCATGTGAGTAGGAAAACAGAGAGAGAGAAAGAGATATAGAAGGGGACTTAAAAGATATGTAAGTGAGGGAGCCACTTCATAAGAAATCTGTAACTGCTGTACATATGTAGAAAGACCTGCACAGACTGGCAGGCAGCAGGGTTTGTCTTCTTTGGCATTGGTCGTTTTCCTGTTCCTCCCTAATGTTGTTTACTTTTAGGCAATAAACACAGTTTTATATCTGTGGCTCTTTTGCCTTTATTATTAGTGTGATAAATTATCAAGAGGGCATTATCTCCCGTTTCAAAAAAACTGCAGATTGACTATGGATCAGGTGACGAATATAAAAGGGATAAAAGAAACATGAGAGCAGGACAAAAACATAAAAAACTATATGGACACATGGTCATACATAATAAATCATCTAAGCCTTTCCTATTTTAATGACTTACTGCATTTTCTACTGATATGTATTATTTATTAGGAATATGTCAAATGGTTAAACAGTCCTTCAGACCAAATAGTAGTTATTCCTACTTGTATCTGTTTCTACTAGATTAGAAGCCATCTGACTTTGGTTATTTGATGAAAATAATGTAAGTCTTTTTGTGAAATAGCATTTTGACTGAAACAATATGGCAAGGGCATTAAATCCAAACAGGAAATGTCATTTCAGTTTGAGCTAAATTATGACTCTTGACTTAATAGGGTGAAAAGGAAAAAAAGGTTTGTTTTGAGTGACAATATTTTAGTATTGCATTAAGGATTTGCTATTTTTAATGGTCCAAGATTTCACCATTTCCGTTATTTATACTTATGCACTCAATGTCTGAGAGAAAAATACTGCACCTCAATATCCATAAATGGCTGAAGACTATCGAATATGCTGAACAACTATCTAAAATTTGTCAGCAGAAAATAGGATCTTAACCATATCATGATGGTATCTGTCTACATTATGATGAGATAATGGAAAGGAAAAGCAACTTGATAACAATATTATAAAATGAAATTAAATTCTATTTCCAGCAGAACACTGAATGGTGCCTTACAAGTTGGTAAAAGGGTATAGTCAGTCTGTAAGAGAACTGTTGGCTGGTTTAAAATATTTTCTTTGAAAACCAGCAATATGCACCCTGTATTGAGTTGTCGATTCCAAAAAGATATAGTGTGAACCTGGTGAGGGTTTTCTTACAGGAACAACTTCAATATCACATTACCTGTGGCATGAGTTATGTCTAACAACGTCAAAAATATATACTGATGAAGCAACCCAAAATGCAGTGCAGGAAGGAAATTGGTACTGGTTATACAAATTATGAATTCATTCGAAATCTACTCTCTATACATAAAATCCTGAGCCTAAAAGTGCAACGATTTTGTGCAATGATTTTATGTCACTTTTTTTGTCACACTTTAATTCAGGCTTATTTTAAAACCTACATATACAGAATATGTTTGGTATCATTCTTTTCAGAGGTTATTGAACTTTAATGTGATGTTGTTAGATTTTCAGATGTTTATTCCCTTTTTAAATTCTAAACTAAAAAATATCAAGAACTCACGTCCTGCAAGACTGGACTTTGTGTTAAAAGATTTAACCATGCCCGGGGCCGGAAATAAAAGACAAAGAGTAGGACAGCTGCTGTACAGGCTTTTAAATGTTTGAAGCGCTGTGCGAGATGCAGATCATGTGGCACAGCAGCAGCAGCAATACAGCAGCTGATCGAGCAAAGAAGAGGCTAAAAAAAAAAAAAACCAAACTGTTTCCCATTGTATCACCGTTTAAGAGGGGCGATTGCGTCTCCTTGGGATGCGTTCCGCACCCCCCTTTACAACACGAGCTGCAGAGAAATGAAGTGGCTGGCACGTAGCGCAGGCAAAAGGGGGGTTGGTGAGCAAAGTTAGCACAGGGGAACCCCCTAGTAGGTAATAAAATCACATATGAACTTAAAACAAATACCCAAAAAACAAAAATGAAAAACAAAAACTACTAGTGCCTCCTTAAAATGTTTTTGAGTAACACAACATACATTTGGTTTGCTGCAGTGCAATCTGTTGGATTCTGTTGCTTATGTGCTCTCAAGCTTACATGTTGTAAACCAAATATAATGTGGGCTTTATTTGTATTGTAATCATGAATTGTCTCCAATCCCAGTGAAAATCTAGTGGCTCCTACTAAATTCATCCTGGTGCCAACTTTGCTTCATAGTCAAAAGTCCTGTTTGCAATGTATATTTATTTAAGTAATTAACTTAATATGGATTACATTCAACTTGATACTTTTTATTAAGGTTTTAAAATAGGAGATGTTTTTAAATAACATAGTATCGTGAACTCTTATTGATTGTAAGTAAGCACCCCAGTATTGAGTGTAAGGATTCTGTTTTTTTTAAATATAAATAGAAGTTTGGAGATGGGGTCAAAAATTTCTTATCAAGTTAAATTCAGATTATAGTTTTATGATGTTTAAAACACAAATAAAGGTTGATTTTAACATGGTGTCTTTATGTGTGCCTGTGGAAACCTATGTACTGCAATAACGTATAAATAATAATAAAAAATTGACCTATCTTTTTCAAACAAGTTGCACTCTTTTTGCCTTATTAGAGGCTTCAGGCCTATTGTTTTTGACACAGTTTGGTTCAGTACTATCTCATAATTATAATAATTAATTAATCACATTTATATAGCACTTTTTTTTAACCTACTCAAAGCACTTAACATCCTATCACTAGGATCAATATCAGTATCCTTCAATAGTGGTTTGACCTACAGTATGTCCAATGATAACTTCTGTAGGAATTGTTTAATTTAACCAGTATTTTTGTAGTCTGCTCTATGTAGTCATTGAACTAGACGCATTGGTTTGCATCATTTTTGCATTAGTATTTTTTGAGGTACATAATTTAAATATATAAAGTATGTAGACACAGTTGTGTGCACATGCATACACACATTCCAAGATATTTTATAAGTGAACATAGTTCACAGCTGATTTGCCCTACCATAGCACATGTTGGATGAACACATAAATATACACACCTAAATCTGTAAAGGTCGATGTAGATAGAGGCATTAAGCCACCTCTTTACCAATCTATCTGTGCAGCTTGTTTACTTCATTTGACCCAACGTGTTCAGTTTCAATTTAAATATTAAGGTGTTCACTTGGTTCAGTTTACTGTTCATTTTAATCTACATTTATTTGGGTACATAATAAAAATATATATTAATGTACTTTATTGTACTGTATATTATTGTGCAGTTGAGGAACTCTCCAAGAGTATCACTAACGTGAAATTTATATGGAAGTACTATAGAGACCATTCCACACCATTTTTTATGTGTATTTTAAGGTCCAATGGCTTTGTACAGATGGAATACTTTAACTAATCATCTTAATGTTCAGTACCATCCACATCTGCTTATCTGATGTAAAACAACACTTGCTCCTTACCACATTAGTGACATTAATTTTACAATATGCATTCATACCCTCTTTACAAAGACATAGATATACAGTAAATAAGATACAAATGTCTAATAAAGCAATTTAAACAGAGTATAGTGCAAAACATAAGTCTCAGATAATTTCAGAGAACAGTGCATTTATGCGTTTTTTTTCTTTAAAAACAAAACATAATAAAAATATATATAGTATTTCAAAGTGTCTTATCCTTTTGAAAATGAAATTTTGCTATGCTTTTCCAAAAACAATTTACAATCACAATGTAAGCGTCATGTACATGTAGGGGCATAGAGTAGCTAGATTTATATTTTGTGGTAATTTTTTTCTGTACGTGTCAATGGTGGTACTTTAGAGGTGTTACTCTGTGAGTAGTATGGCTTAATATTAATATTGATTTAATATGAATTTACCTTTAGACAAAGGAATATTAGCACATATTCATCAACAACCACTGAACCACTAACCTTGCTTGGGAAGGCTGTCAATCTGAAAGGTTTTCGTATTACGTATTCTAATTGAGACATCATTTTTACCACTTTTAAAATTTCCAGTATTAAAATTATATGAAACAAAGTAAAAACTGATTTTGATAAATATTCAGCAAGGCACTGAAATAATGACTTTTTATATTGTTGTTAGCAATGACTGAGCATAATGCAATGAAACATTAATTAATGTTACAGCTAATGAAAAAGAATAATAACAATGAAATACTCCTTACTCTGAGCAATGCTTGCAGTCCTTGTCATTGTAACCTTTGAAATAATTGTCAAAACATTTACAGACTGTGTCAATGTTGTCAAAACCTAGAAGAAAGCAGATAAACAGAATGAACAAATACACAAACAACACAATTTGATTTTTTTATATTTATCCTGTCACTTTTTACAGCTAAAATGTGATTGAAACACACATTTTCTTTTTTTATGTCTGAACTATTAAACTCCTAACAGTCATGACTTTCAATATGTTATTACCTTAACTATAAATTAGTTAGCACTATCGAGTCAATGTTACAAACCATTCTGCAACTCAGTTCCATTATTCTTTCTGGCATATCTTGTAGATCTGACATTTATATATATTGATTTTTTTTCCTTATTTAAGAATACTTATTGTCACTGCTATTATCATCATAAATTTGAACTCTTTTGACACCATTTTGGATTTTACTGCACCAGTGAAATTAGAAAAACATCATTTTAATTGAACTATAAAAGTATATTGACAATAAACTGAATTGAACTGATATGATAATGGAAGCTTTGCCAACTATGTAAATGGTAAAATGCATATTTACATGGTTTGACAACATTGCTGTTGTTTCCGCAATGAGAGCAGGCTTGACATCTGAAGGTGTCTCCTATTGGATGTTTAAAATATCCTGGCAGACAGCCACACACCCTGTCCTGGTTATACTGACATTTGGAGATTTCTACCTGTCTCAGATCTTACAGGAAAAAAAAGAAAAAGAAAAGACAAGGGTTATCAGTAAGATACATACAATAGTGATGAACTGAAACAGAATTACTGGGAGCAGAAAAACGAGGCAAAATGTGAACTGCTATTGATCTCTGGTGTTAATAAAATTAAAAGTGTAAGGATGGACCAGAAGAAAAGTGCCTTTAGAGTAGATTAACTTTTGCATCTTATTTAGTAATATACTGGGGTGAATATTTTTTCATTACATTTAAATAGTAAAGTGGATAACTTTCATTAGCTGTCTGGCCAACAACTGATCTTTTTGCTGTTTTGTTTTCACTTAAGTTTCAGAGTACAGATTCCTTCTTGTTTTACAAAAATCCTAAAAACTACACGAGGGCTCAGGGATCATTATTCAGGTCATTAATAGTACAAATGTCAGTCCTGAAAGCAGAAGATAATGAAGTCTATAGAATGAAATGTGTCATGACAAGTCAATTTAAATTGACTAACCAAAGTTATCATTTATGATGGGAAACAAACACACTTGCAAGAAGTCTTCTTCAACACAAGTAACTGGGCCTAGACAATGTTCTGATTTACTTAAATGTGTACATTTAAAAGTGATGGCATCTAGTTTCTGAAAAGAAATTATATATTTTATAAAACAGGGCTCAATTAAATGTTTAGTAAATCAACAGAGTGTGCCAACATGCCATGTCCAATGAAACTTTAAATAACAGCTAGTTAGAATAATACAAAAGTCAAAAAGAATCACAGTAACTTAGATTAATACTTTTTTCAAATAAGGAAGCTCTTGCATTAACATGCATTAAACTATAGAATGACAAAGCATGGAAAAGTATAGGAATTAATTGTAAGTGGATATCTTGAATTGTTGGCAGGGAAATTATTCTGATATTTCTTCCAAAGTGCAGTTAGAATTATGCTTAGCAGACAGCACATGAAAACTATGCCAAAAGCTTACCAGAGTTGCATTCCTTGCACCGAAAACAATTCTTGTTAAAGTTGATTAAGGCGAGGAAGGTTCCTTTTTCACACATCTCACATTCCGACCGTTCATTGTGATTCTTACAAGCACGGATAAGCTTGTATCCTACACACACACAAAAGTAAGCTTGAATAAACTGGTGTAAAAAAAATAATCCATTAAACTTCACATATAACTACTACCTATACATGATGAACATTGCTATTTTTTCCATGAAGGTTTTGATGGAGCGTAAATAATAGAAACTGAGAAGAATAATGAACCAATAAGCGAATAATTAGGTGAATAAGAGAAGGAATTTGTAACTTACCTTGAGGACATTTGTTGCAGCAGTATTCACCACTTCTAAATTCATCAGATTTGCAGTCATTTGTCTGGTTAGGTGGGATAGGAACAGCCACATTTCTTTCCCCAGTCAGTTCCTCAGCATTTAGGTTTGATCTTGGGATAGAATTGGAAAACCCAAAAGTCTAAAAAAAACAGAGAAAGAAATGTAGGACGACAAAGGTTTAAATAAAGGATAATTAATGGTGGTTGGATAAATTATTACTGTGCCACAACCTTGCAGCTTTATTGTTTGGACGATATCCAAATAATTGACAATCAAGAAAAGAGAGATTTACATAGCCTAATCAAAACCTAGTCCTAGTCAAGGTCATCTAATTTGATGTCCTGGTATGCAATTTATTAAAATATAATTTGGCAGAAGGTCTCAAACCAAACACAAGTTATCTGAACTGGAATAAAGCAACACATTTTCTCCTCAAAGATTTACATAAATGGGATCAAACTTTAAAAAACCAATTTTTACCAAAGCTTATCCCATTAAAAATGCAAGTTATTTTTTACTAAGTCTGAAAGAATGTAGGAATGGACAGTTGTTCTGTTAATGGCTCATTTCCTCATTGTTATTGGGACAGTCTCTGACACTGTAAAGAAATAAGGCAGGTTCATAAAAAAATATATATGGGAATATTAGCATAAAGCAGTGCAGGATGAAATTTTGAAACTTTCGAGTTTCACATTTAAAAAGATGTTATATACTTTGAAATTCTTTAATTTTTTCCTGATAAGCCTCTTTTATATTGGACATTACTAATGGTTTGTGTTGCTGCCTCATAAATCTAGGGGCCTGAATTTGATTTATTACTCTACTCACTGTCTGAATGGAGTGTGAAAATACACCTTTGTCTACATAAATGTATGCCCTAAAAACAAAACAAAAATTTCTGTTGACATCCCAAGGATAGGCAGGTTATGTTATCAAGGACTCTAAATTAGCCTTGTACAAGTGGGTGACATAATGAGCCTTGAGAAAATTATTCAGTCACAATTCCATTCATTTTCAAACTAACTTTGTCTAAGGGAAGGAGAAGTAGAATGTGTGACATGCTTCACATTAACTTATGTTGTACAGATAAGAATGTTGGCATGTATTAACGGCAGATGCACAAAGAAATACAGTAGATAGATCTTTATTAATCTAAAAAGGGAAATTTACCTGTTCTAAAAACATAATGCAAAAACAGTGAAAACAAAAAGGGGAATACTATTACATAAGATTTAAGACTACATGCACAAGACAAAAAAAATAACAAAGAAATGTTATATTAATGCCAGTCTGTCAATTATAATTGGCTTGGATCAAGAAGGGCACCTGGAACAAATTGTTGCATAATCTGATGTCTGATGACTAAAACTCATCATGGACAGGATAAGACTGCATTAGACAGAATGGCCTCTAATTTGACCATCATCCCCATCTCTGTTATGGGTCAGTCCTACAATATTCTTGACCCTTACTGAACAGTCTGTGTAGGCATTTGGTACAACCTGACCTAATGCTACTTGTAACGGTACAGGTCAGCTGCAGCTCCCAATTCCATTCTGGGAACCTCTTGAACCCTACACCATCAATAGTCATGACCAGATGAGCCGGCAGATGAAGACACTCACACAAGGCAAGGAGATGGTGGAAATGTGCAAAAGTGCTTTAATTATAAACCAAGTCTGAAACAAACAGTGCCAATAGTGCAGTGTGTAATACACAATAAATAATCCAATAAAATGAAGATGCTAGTGGAGATTAAAACGTTTTAATAAGTAAATCCATTAAGAGAAGAGGAGGATAAAACACAGAGTCATCTGGTCCTTACTGCACAGTCAGACGAGTCCAGCAAAACTCCACCTTTGTTTGCCCGGCTCACCCCTTGCTTGCTTAGTCGGGGAAAACGTAAACAGCCACGAACTTCATCACCTGACCTCCATCTTAGCTGCCCACACAGCTCCAGCCAGACTGTCCAAGGTCAGTCCTCCTCCCATCATCCTTCACACACCCACAGTCATACCGTGGATCCCTGGGGAGGACCCCACCATGCTCGCACCCACTCCACACAGTTATTCAGTGGGGTGAACCAGCACCTGGAACAACACTCAATCACTCCTTTATGAGGCCCAAGATCATGCTGTCTTTTTTCACTAGATGGCCGGCTTGTCCTGCATGAGACTGCTCTGACGGGTCTTCACCTTTTTTGCTCTCAAATAACCCTTTAACCTCCGATGATGTTTTTTCTTACATGTTTTTTGTCAAAAATCTTCAGACAAGTTGACAGTCTGACATTTTGCAGTGACATTGATGTATTGGTTTCTGCTCTCGGATGTGAAAATAATCCAACAGAATGGCGACTGTTTATTGACTTATCATTGTTAAGTTTGAAGGCCGTTTTGCTGCACAATGGCAATATCCTTCCATATCTGTCGGACATGCAGCTGCTGCTGAAACACATTCAGTACTCAAGGTACAACTGAAATATATGCAGCAATCTGAAGGTGGTTGCAATATTACTCGGTCTGCAGCTTGGATACACCAAGTACGGTTGTTTTAATAGCGAGTAGGACAGCCGAGCAAGAGATTTACATTACATGACGAAGGACTGGCCACGTCCCAGGAAATTGGTTCAAGGGCATAAAAATGTTGCATATGACCCACTGGTTGATCTGAAGAACATATTTCTTCCACCTTCACACATTAAATATGGGCTAATGAAAAACTTTGTTAAGGCCATGAACAAGCAAAGTGAAGCCTTAGCATACATGTGACAAATATTTCCATATATCAGCGATGTCAAGAGAAAAGAAGGTGTTTACATTGGCCCATAGATCCAAGATCTGATAAAGGATTGTCACTTTGATGGGCTTCTGCAGGATGCCGAACGTGAAGCATTGACTGCCTCATTCCCACTTGGAATTCTTCCTTGCCAACTTCAGCACCATCAGTGATGAACATGGTGAAAGGTTTGACTAAGATATTGCCAACATGGAGAAACTCTACCAGGGAAAGTGGAGTCCGTCTATGCTGGGAGACTATTGTTGGACACTGATATGCGAAGCATTAGACAGTGACTACAAACGAAAATCTCCTGCAACACATTTCTAGTTTTTTGTCGTTTTGCTTAGATTGCAATATCTTGGCGTAGGCCTATGTTGCTGGAGACATTACAATGTTAAATGCGTAATTGCAGTTTTCTTCAAAACCCTACACGATACAGAAATTACAAATACATATTTGTGTTTAGCGTGTAAAAATCTGTTATTTTGACTAAAATTTGTAGAGGAAACATTTTTTCCATAAAAATTGTGGTCATAAAATCAAATGGGACCTGATTATGTGCAGAAATGGGAAATATGCACTGTCACACTGATTTATGTGGTCACTCCTCACTGCAGCTCATCCCCACCCAATCCCTAGCTCCTCCACACACAATATATTACTGTTGCGTTGCCATTTAATTCTACAGTACTTGTTTGAATCAGCAGTTTTAACCATGAGACTTAAGGATGTGCTTACATGATTGCACCTCTGAGGCAAGATGGGTTTTAAAGGGCAGTTTCCCTTTTTCTAGTGAGATTCAGTAGATGCAGTTTCCTCCTATTGCAAAACTACTTCATAGACATCTATAAGCATATGTTTTCATTATAGATTCCGACTGAAGTTCCTTAAGGAAACACTTACAAAACATAATGATATGTGAACTTCACACAAAAGACAATCCAGTCCTGATTCTGAAGTGGAGCTAAAATACTGTAAGGTAACAATGAACAAGGAAACAATGACAAATGGAAGTGGTAATATTCTAGTATCAAATTGCATGTTCAGTATTCAAAAAAATAAACACACACAGAGGACAGTGATCCAAGATTAAACTATTCATCATCAACACAATAAACCTTAAACACTGGAAGCCTCATGCCATACACCATTGCATATTTCAAAGAAAGTGGAATATTGTTTTTAATTTTTTAAATTAGTGACAATTGCTTTTTTTAAAATTGTAATTCTGCAAACAGCAATTTTGGTAATTCATTTATAAACTGTCCTGTGATGCAATATGCTGTAGACACTGCATTTTAAAGAAACTATTACCAACCAAGAAATTAAAGAAAATCACTGTTCTGATCACTTTTACTACTGGTATTATGGATGTGTTATAAGTTTTAATCATCAATGCAGATTCCTAGTTACAATGGGCAATTTATTTATAATATAAATTTGCAATGTATATTATACAAGTACAATGACATGTAAATGCAAAGTGAACAGTTTTTAATAAAAGTGTTAATTGAATATTCTTGTAATTTGGTTTAGATCACTCAAAATAACACTTGAAAATTCTGCTGGAAATTAAAGCTTTTCATAGGAACTTCCAGAAAAGAGTGTAGATACATTCTGGTCTGAGTAATTTACAACTTCTGTCCAGAGTCTACAACATCAGGGCAGATTTTTGTTCCAAAAATTTTATACCATCTTGAAACAGCCAAAGAACCAGAAAATGTATTGCAAAGTCACAAACTCTTCACTTGATAGCTAGCCAAATAGAATAATCTATTGACCCAGTGTTAATGAAAACAGGTTCCTCAGATTTCTAGTCCAGAAACTGAACAGTAGTAGTAATAGTTTGTAGTAAGGAGGTTTTGCCAGTGCATGACATAGAATTCAGGAAAGGTAAAGCTGTGAGAAGGCAAATTTATGATCTGATAGAGGTGCAGATGCAAGAAAATTGTTCCTGACTGAAGAAGAAAGAGACTGTGACATAAAAATACACTACAGCTTGCACTGAGAATGTAAAAGTAAAAATACTCTATCACAAAATCTTATTATGACATGATAAATCACCATAAAATGACGATATTGCAAATTTATACTAGACATTTAGCTGTAAGATGCTCTAAATGCATCTGCCTAATGCAGATACACTCTCAGCTAATTACCTTGATGTGTGCTAACCATGTTGGAATATCCTCTGCAAAAAATGGCACAATTTACTTATTTTTGAAATGTGCAGATCTACAACAAAAATACCAGACTGTAAGATAAAACGTGGTTATAAAGACTGCTTACATACTCTGCCCAGCTAGATGTCATCCCACTATCTACATACATACATTATATATATATATATATATATATATATATATATACAC
>JANRMT010062805.1:700178-734122 GCA_026402145.1 Polypterus bichir lapradei
GCTGATTGAGCCAGAGAACATAAAAGCTACATAAAGATTTTTTTGGACTTACGTTCATATATACACACACACACACATACACACATATATACATACATATATATTACTATGACTTACTTTACACTTCATAGCATAATTCCAAAAAAATCTTTATGTAGCTTTTATGTTCTCTGGCTCAATCAGCAACGTTTACAAGAGAACAGAGAGAGAACAAATACATTCATTCTGGTTTATCTAATGCACAATTTGCATTAAAAATCAAGATACATAAAATGACTGATGGTAATGCATGTGAAAAAAGTGGGGATTTTTGTGTAGAGTTTGTTTTTTCATATTTAAAGAAGGTTTTTTGAGAGATTTATTAATGTTTAAATAATGCATTTAACCACAATGGCAAATCTATGGTGAGTGAAAGGACAAATTGGTTTACATTGCTTATAATCAAAGTGGAATCTAAAAAGAAGATTATTTTTACCCAAAGAAATAAGAGAATAAGCAATGAGGAATGAGGCATGGCAGAAGAGGAGAGCAGGCTCAGGTTTAGGTGACTCATGTACTATACAGTGACTGAATAACTAATTGTGTGCATGTACAGAAGCAATCTCCTGTGCCCTCAGCTAACACTGTGTGCTATGGTCTTTCACAACAAAACATAAGCATGACAACAACCAACACAACGCTTTATATTAAGTATCTGAAAAATAATATGGTGAGAAGTACTAACAAGCAATGGGACAGCCTACTGAAAAATTATACTGTATAGGAAAAATGAATATGATTGACATTCTAACATTTATTTTAATTTTTCCCTCTCATTTCAGCCCAAAATGTCCTTCCATAGCATATGATTTGAACAGGAGAGGGATGGAACATCAGAGTGAACCAAACAAAGGCAATAGGTACAAGCAGCACAGCTTGTAAATGGGAAGTGAAACAGAATAAAATAAAATTGAACTGAAACCTATAATCAAGGCATTGATGGAATTCAAGACGAGTAATGTGACAGTCACTCAAATGATACTCCTATTTTTGCTATTTGTGTTTTGTTTTGTGTGAAATGAGTAATAACAAAACCTGCTAAGTGAGAAAATAATTTTGCTTCTTTTTTCTAGTTGACTGGCAGGAATGTTTCACAAAACAATGTTTTCATATTTGCCAGGTGGAAATTTTCTACTAGAAAATTATATTTTTAATGTGTTATGTCTTACCTTGTCACAGTTTCTAAGGAATAACCTTTTAGTATAAAGTCTTTATACTATTAATAATCCACTTGCCATCTAATGTGAGCCAAAAGACGGTGCTAACAATGAAAATAAATTCAGGAACCAAAATATGTATAAACACATTATTTTGAATTTAAATAAAAAAGTCAGACTAAGTCCTCTTTCTAGATAGATAGATAGATAGATAGATAGATCTATCTACAGGGTGGTCCAGATCGTCTGGATGACTTTGATTTATGCGGGGACGATTCCAGTTCGGCGCAAAGACAATTCTTTATGTCGTCAGTTTGCACATTTCTGAATGGTCCAGGACTTTCGGGTGATTTTCTATGTAATAAACTTAAGTTATAATGTAATGAAAATTGCATAATTAGATCTGGACCACCCTATATTTGTCCCTAGGGGGAAATATGGCTTTTTATAGAAGTTCTTATAGATAGATAGATACTATGGTTTGAACACACAACGGAAGGAAAAAAAACTATAAAGAAAGAAAACATCTGACGTATTACTAGTTGGTATAAAGGAGTGTTTCTTGACATACCTCTCCTGAATAATTTGTTGGATGAAAGTCCTCAGTGTGTCAGATAGGGGATGTGTTGTGCTGTTCATAATGGCATTCACTTATTTTTTTTTAAATTCTCTCCATTGGTACGACCTCCAGGGGGTCCAGAATTAATTAGCTTATTAATTTGGTAGGCCTTTGTTGATGTTACCAGTCCAGCACACCATAGTGTAGTATATTGCACTGGCCATCACAGAGTTGCTAAAGATGTGAAGGATATCCAAATTAAAGGAACACAATTTGCTAAAGAAGAAGAGCCTGTTCTGCCTGTTCTTATATAGTACATTTGTGTTCCGAGACTAGTCCATCCTGTCATTGATGCTGACCACCAAATACTTGTAGGAGTGCACAACCTCCACATCCATTCTCTGAACAGTGATCAGACTTAAAGGCTCTTTGGTATGGTGAAAGTCAATAACCAGTTCCTTGGTTTTGCCGATGTTAAGGTGCAGACAATGCTCTTTACACCAAGAAACCAAGTTCAACACCTCACTCCTATACCCTGTCTCATCTCCCTCCTATCGATAAACCCCATAAGTGCAGAATCAACTGAGAATTTCTGCAAGTGACATGACTTGGTGTTATATTTATAGTCAGAGGTGTACAGAGTGAAGAGAAATGGAGACAGGATAGTTCCTTGTGGTGCATTTTCATAATTTAAGCATACCTTACACAGACATGTCAAGGTTATGAAGTAAGAGGCTTACTTCTTGTGTTGATACTGTCTAATGTTGAAATTATGTTATTTATATGTATTGCTTGTAGAACTATAATGAAACTATTACTTAAACTCTTCCCTGATTATAGTTTCATTGGTTTATAGGATCATTATTGCTATGGTGAAAATATTACACTTATCTGTCTGCTTTAAAAAAAGATAACATTTTTTTACTGTGTTAACTCCCAAGGCTTTTGAAATAGAATCAATTTTAAGAACTGAGAGAACTGCTTCAACTAGAATAAGATAAGATGAACACTTCTGTAAAGAAAATTGTTTATTACTGATAATGCAGCTGTGTGTAACCTGCTTTTTTGAAATAGCTTTTGATCAACACTTTGTGATGAACTATGCTCTTCTTAAGCTATCAATAAAAAGCTTATGGCACAGCCTTTTAAACAGAGCATGGAATTTAATTTCTGCCACGCATGCTACCAAACTTTAAGGCAATACTTTACGTGATTTAAAAGGAACTAATTTAGCAGAACTTTTCACTTCCATTTAGAACTTCTATAATTGACAAATATAAATGCTGCAGTAGGAGAGTAGAAACTTAAACAAGGCAAAGGGAATTGACACAGTGCGTTAAGTCTAGATAATATACTGTACAGTAACCCTGCTACACCACTTTAATGTTATGGAATGTGTTGCCATATGTTTGCTATAACACGTTTGCATGTTCATGTCAAATATCCGGTAAGTAATTATTAAACCAAATAAGAAATAGTGACAATGTAAAATACATCAACTTACATTTTACAATAATGCAGTTGCTTTTTACTCTCTTTTTTGCACATTTCTGACTGTACCTGATGCATCAAATTTCTAACAAAATTTGCATCATTTGAAAAAATAAATAAATAAAAACAAGAGCAACACTCAACACTATCAATAATAAAAGCGTCAAAGGTTATGATGATCTTAAGTGCAGCACCTGTACAATAACAGTTTAAGGCAGCTGGATAATGACAGGCAGCACAAGTAAATTTGGTAATGAGACAGAGCTTTTTCATGGGATATGTTTTCAATTGGTAAAAGAAAATATCAAGTGGAAGTCCATCTTGGAATTATTCTTTTACTAAGAATAGGGAAATCGTAAGAAGCGCTGAATTACTATTCCTGCTAAGCTATTTGGGGATAAAGAAAAATGGTAAGACAGCTAGCTGCCTTAAACCTTTTAAAGATAAAACTAGCAAGGAGTGTTGGTTCTTGTAGGACTGGGCTGTGTTGTCGGCTTAGACTTGTAAACATCGTTTTCCTCTTTTGACAAAGGGGACATACTGTCTGCTTAGGCTTTACACTGTCATTGCAAAATAATGACAAACAATGCAGACATACACATTGAATTTAAACATGCAGTTTCATTAGATGAGCAAACTTGTTTAGCCAGAAATACAAAGTTCCTTTCTTGCTTGCCAGAGCTGCTGTTTAAAAACTCATACCACACTACAAGCAGATGTTTTTGTCAAATACTTGAACTGTCTGGGAACTTAAAAACTGTGAAAAGCAAAATGAATATAAGAACACTAACTTGCCCCATCTTCCCTGGGCTTAAAATCATAGCTGCTTGACTCCTTGATTTTATTGCCCTAGTAGCTGGAACTGTAGCACAGTGTGGTGATAATGCTTCCCATTTTTAAAAGGTTCTTGTCTTACCTTATCACTATATTTGCAGTGCTAATGAGAATTACATTTTGTTTAATAAACATACACAGAAAATGTATCCAAGTTAGTCATGATTTCCATTTTTTGGTTGCTATGTTGGTCAATTTTTTATTAAAAAGATGCCCACTTTAAAAAAAAATGAACAATCTTTCCTTTATACATTACTTTTTATAATAACAAGCAAAAGTTTTCTATGGTAAAATTAAGTAACACGAGTGTAAAATGTGTCATTTAGTGTTAACAGCATTGTCTTTGATAGCATCATGTAATCATCTTTCTTTTCCTTGAATACTGTCGGCACATAATTCATTAATAGTTCATTGGCTATTTATTCACTCTCTTGAACTAAAATGATAAAAAGTCAAAGCCAAAAATAAAAACCAAGCCTACAAAATGGACTTTGACTGTCACTTCTCATTTACTAAACATCATCTGTTTTCAAGTAGCATTAACGAAATTTCTTCACTCTAAAATGATTTAATATACTTTCTGTTCTACAGTTCCTCCGAGACACTATTACCCACTATGCTAAACAGAAGTCTTACTTGGCAGACTCTGGATTTTTCCGGTAAAACTGAATCGTTTTCAGGGGTAAACCTACTGCTGCCAAATTAAACTTCAGCTATCCTGTCTATGGAAAAAGTGGCACCAGAAAATGGATACATGGATGGAGGAGTATATTTAATCAGCAAAATGTGTGTTAATAAATTATAAACATAGGAGCATAAATTCTAAATAAATACAGCTTAAAAACACAAGGGGCAAAACTTTCTGTAATTTATCTTGGAGTTTTATGTTGACTGCAGAATCATTTTTTTGAAGTTTTAATTCTGATGAGCCTCTAACGTTTTGAGTTGTATGTATTATTTCTCTCGTGAATTATTTTAACACATCAAACTTATAAATGTTAACAGGCAGTTCATGGAGTATCTGAAAAGGATATTTAGTGAGTTGTTTTTCCTTTATTTTATATTTATTTTGCCAAATGGTTGGCTTGCAAATCTGGAGCAAACCCTGAAAAGCAAAATCCTACACTGGGAGTAGATTCTGACAATTCTGCCCACCTTTACACACTCCTCCAGCAGCAATTTGTTTTTTATTCTATGTACAGTATAAAATAGACAATTCTGCATTGAATTACTCTTTAAATTAATCACACTAATTTGTCTTGTCCATTTGAAAAGTCATGGCTTCTTACTTAAACAGTGTAATTACTACTTTGATCTGTTTTCATTTGAATTACTCTTCACACCAAACTCATCAACACAGAGGGAACACTGAAAAAAAAAGAAAAAAATCAGTGAAGGGAGAAATGATTCTGGATACTTTAAAATAATGTTACTTCTGGTCAAAACTGCTTATGCCCTTTAATGGTAAATATATTTCCTGATGTGCATATTGCTTGAAAAGTGAATTGGAAGAACTCAATGCCAGATAAAGAACAAAATTACATAACAGTTCTGGCTAGAGTACATTCATTGCGACAAGGATATGCTTTAACTCCTCACAGCCCTGAGCAGAAGAATACAGGAATAAATCAGTGGACAGATTCATGCTTGCAGATAACAACAACTAGTTTTTCTTGAGATTGTAAGGCTTTGTTTTTATTTGTATGCTACCTACATTATCCATTTTATAGGTTTTATGGTGAAATGACCAACTTCAACCCCAAATAAAAGTGGATGGGACTAGCGAGCTTTGTTGGACTGAATGGTCTGTTCTTGTCTAGATTGTTCTAATGTTCTAAAATACATACAATCATATAAGTCATATAACGGATATTTTGTATTACATTTTAAAATTAGATCTCGAGTTTGGCACAAATCTACTGCATTTTTACTTCTCCCTGATATATAATGAAACCAAGAGTACTGGCTGCCTTTCAGCTTACTATCTAAATATGCAGCAACCGCTTCGACCCTAATTTATCTTAAAAACAATATTCCCACATACAGACAAACAGGCTTTCCAAAATTTAAAAGAAAGATACTGTGTTTTTTTTTTTATGCAAGTCCATTATATATGAAAATGATTCTGTTCTCATCTTAAAATCTTCAAGGCTTTTGAGGCACACCATTGTATATTCTTCAACTGACCAGACAGGAGATTTCGAAATTAGAAGTCAATAACCAACACTTCTTCTCTTCCCAAAATTGTCTCCACAAGACACTGCAACTTCCTTCCTTGTTTTTCACTGTAATGTTACTGATTACTGGTAGGTTCCGGATCTTTCTGGTATTTACACATGACAATGTTATAATAAGTTTTTTAGAATGTATAAACAATGGCACAGTAATTTGTCACAAATCTTAAGAAACAGAAATACTAAAGACTCTCCAGTCAGACATTTTGCGAAGTGCTGATCAAGACCAAATACGATAGAAAAACTTTTACTGATGGTAAAACAGCTAATTATCAGAAAAATAAAAATGCTGAGAATGTCACTTAAGCTGCGATAGAAAGGGTATTGAAAATGTATAAACTTTGAATGACCCCTGCAATAAAACTAAAACCTTTTAATAATAATAATAATATTATTATGTTACATCAGTCCAGGGTCTGTTCCTGCCTTGAGCTCTGTGCTAGCTGGGATAGACTCTGGAACCCCTTGCAACTTTCTTCAGGACTAAGTGGGTTATAAAAAGACATTATATTATTAAAGGCAATAGCACAAAATATACACACTCATAAACTCGAGTGTTGTTCATTTTTATAATGTCAATTTAAAAAACACTTTTCTTAAAGTTTTTGTCTTCTCTACTTCTTAACAGTACATCTATTTAACTAATAAAACTGCTTATTTATTTCCCATGAAAATGAACAGCCTATAACAAGATTTTCCTTAAAGCTTCCAAAAATGTAGCTGATACTATTGACACAGCAACTCGGCATGTAGAAAATGAATTCATTAAATATAACAAGGGTTTTTTAATCAAGTTATTCCCAATAGGTACTTGTGATTCCTTATGTAGAGATATTTATAGTTTAACATGTACTGTATATAGCACTTTGCTACTAGTTTCCTGCCTGAACAAAGATATAATCTCCAGAATATGGCCTTCAGTATGTAACCTGTTGATGACCCAACTGTGACCAAGAATGCATGTCAAGCATGTAAGGTTTCCTCACCTAGTATCACTCCAGCGTCAATGCTTTGATTTGCTTACTTGTAAATACGATTTGAAGGTACTTTAATGTTATTCAGACAGGAACTGCACTTATCCAGGCCTGATGAAGGTTCAAATATCAAACTGACAAAAATATATTTTTGAGAAACTGTTTGAAAAAGTTTGCCTGGTTTATCTCCAACAAAATTTAAAGCAGTAGCTAGGGCTATATTTTTTCCCACAATATTCTAAGCATGATGAATCTCCAAGCATTCCTACCGATTCTTTTTCTCTGTGTAAAGGAGATCTCAGGTTTTCATTACTAAACTGTTGTATTTAGTATTGTGTTGGGCTAACTTAACTGTTCAGTCATATACTCAACATTCTGGGCCAAAGTATCAGACTATGTCATCATTATGTCATTTGCAGATACATTTTTGAAAAGATGCATACAGTTCAGGAGAAGCAGTTGGATAACTTCACCCAGACACAATCTAACAACATGTTCTTATTTTTTAACATTCACTCTGACAGTATTTCTTGAATATTTAAGGAATATCAAGAAAAAAGACTTCTGAATATATGAATCACACCACCATGTGCAGGACTTCCAACAGTGTTTTATAAATACCATGAGTATGTTCTCACAACTACATTGTTATTTAAAAATGAAGGCATTAGTCTCGGTTTTCATCTTTTGTCAAAACTACCCCAGCATTTTTAACCCACAAAAAAATCGAGACATCTGAAAACTCTTTCAAGAGCTGATAACGATTTGGCAGAAGATGCTTTTGAAAACGGTGGCTTGCTGTTGCAGTGTGGATTGGTGAAAATGTAGAGCTTTCAAACAACAGACTCTAATTGCACTCTAATTGGTTTGTGCTTATTACACCTTATTAGGTCCAGCTCATTACAAATTGTATATTTCTAAGCTGCTTTAATCACCTTATTCTCATTTGTTACTCTAAATAACAATTTCACCATAACCTCAGTCCAAACAAACCAAACATTTTTTTGTATTCACCATTGCTGTTAACTATGTGTATATGCAAAGTGTAAATGAATGTCTAGCGTGGAGGACACTTCAACTCCCTGTTTCCAATCATATGTGCTTTGCCAGTATAGGTGAATGACCAAGTCATGTGCATTTTTATCATTTTAGTGCAGATGGAGTTACTTTCATAAATCATGTGAAACCGCTAGTGTGGACAGTATGTCTGCCCATTTACATCTGCCAAGTTAATCAGTCATGTGCAATACTCTTAGCTCTTTTCTCACAATGGTTTGGCTGATCAGCAGTGTGGAAAGTTAAATCAATTTATATTCTATAGTACCCACTTAAAACTGTAAAAAGTGGTCCAGATGGTAAGGCTGACACCAAAATATCAAAGTTCCAAAATGGGCCTCCCTGAGACAAAATAAGGAAATGGTAAAACTTTAGGTACTACAAAAATGCATCTATTACATTTTCTATTGTGCAACAAGACCTTAATAAACACTTCTTCTAATTTTCATAGCACTTACAAGGCATCAGTAAATTGCCCCTGCAATGTGACCTACTAACAAAACTTCACTTTGGAGGGGTGTGAGGTGGCTTAGCTGAAACATGTTTCTCTTGATATTACATATTGAGTATAAGACCTGTGAATCCTTCATAATAACAAGAAATTTTATCACCATGTCAATATGCCACACTGTGCAGAGATAAATAAACTATCTGCTGATGTTTTATAAGCATTTTGATGACCAGAAGAAGCCTTTGTTAAGGCCTTGTTACATAAGAGTATGTGAATAAAAGAGGCATTTTTGCAGTACCTAAACTAAAGTTTTAACAAGGAAACTACACTGAAATGTACAATGGAAACTCTAAATGCCTTTCAAAAATATTCTTCAGGAATGTCCAGATAAGTCAGAGAGGATGACAGTCCAGGAAGCTGCTAACACTTGCCCTGCATGCCACAGATAAGCTACCTCAAAAGATCAACTAACTCAAAACATGCTAAGGTTTCCCAGCTCTTTAAGAGAATGAAGCCATGTAAGACAGGGAAGATGATAATACCATTCCTTCAGGGCAACAGGTATCAGAAGAGATTTGTCACTTGGACCAGGTTTGCTGCTGCTCTTCATTAATGAAAGCAGGCAATCTGGAAGCTGCTTTAACAGTTGGCTTTTTGTTTGATGATAAAGAGACGTCAGGCAAAAAAAAAAAAGAAAATTCTAAAATGGTGGCACTGAACACCCCTGACCTTCAAAGTGATTCTGGGACTTGGTTGGGAATAATCCACAGTAGAAGTTTAAGGTCTTTCCTTTTCTTTTTCCAAAAAGTATTTAGAGCCAGAATCTAAATATTCCGAGTGAAATATTTGGAGTGAAAGTAAAATGTAGTGGTTTCTTATTCCGTTACTTTAAATTTTGGTAGTTTATTTTACATCTCGTCATCCGTCTCTTAAGTATCATGTGCAGCATCTAAAATATTGGATTTTAAACTGCAAAACTGAATGTCTGCCACTGGCACACATTGTGGCTCGAAAGAAGTCACTTAATGTGCCTGCACGTTTATCAATAAGTAAATAAGTAAACAATCTTACTATATTCTGATCATAAAAAAATGTGTGCCCATCATGTATTTAAAAAAACAAAAAAACAAAACAAAAAAAAAAACACAATTTGAAGGCTTCAGTTATTCAGGAGTCTCACAGATTCCAAATATGTGCTCTTTTTTAAACCCCTTTTCAGGATTTATAAATCTTTACATATTTTTGTCTTGTACAATCGTGTCTTTCCGAAGAAACTAAGCATCCCCAGACAAAGAATGAGTATGAAGTTATTCTGAAATGCAGTTCTTGTTGGCCACTCATCAGAGTGTTAAATTGGAAATTGTTCCAATTGTCAATGATGAGTGACAGTTTCCAAATTGTTACCAGCATTATGCCGATTCTGGTGCCTCACTGTGATTCATGACCCAGCAATAGTTTGGGTCTGCAACGATGTTCTTCCACAGCTCAAAGACTTACATGTTTTTTTATTTAGCAATTCTAAATTGGCCTGGTGACTGTTAGCGTGGGTCTGTGCATGGTAGTGTGCCTTGCAAAGAACTAAGCTGGCAATCAATAGATGACTTCTTTTTGTATCCTGTGCTGTCAGGATATGATGCATCTCTCAGCACCTAAGTATATGAGAGCTAAAGAAAACTGATAACTGTCATAAACAATGGAGTAATGAACCCAGCATATATCCAAGTCGAGGGAAACCTGAAAGTTCAAAAATGAATTATTTGTGACATCCTTGATGAGAGTGATTATTTTTTCACACTGGAAAAATAGATGTTGAAAGATTTGTATTTCTGACAATCTTTTAAAATTATATCATGAGAAGTTTGAAGAAAGATTTTTATAAAGTTCATTGCTACCATAAAATCATTCACAAAAATCAGAAGGCAGGCGAACACTCTGAACCTTAAATTGGTTTACAAGGCAATAAAAAGTGACATGGAAATATGGAATTTTAGCTCAAATTTGTCCTGGTATTTTTAGTTGCATTTTACAATACAAACAGTATTATGAGTTTAACACTGGTTTAAAATAAAACATAAGAAAATAAGGAGTAAGACAAATGAGAGAAGACAGTTCGGTCTATGAAGTTTGAAAATTGGCACATTGTCCTAGTATCTCATCCAGACACTTTTTAAAAGTTGTTAAGGTCTCTGCTACAGTTGCATAACTTTGGTAGTTTGACTGTGGCCCCCACAACTCTTTTTCCAATGCAGTAGTTCCTGGTCTCTATCTTAAATATACTTTCCCCTAATTTCCACTGATGTCCTGTAGTATGTAATTCAACATTTAATCAAAGGAAATCTGATAGGTCAACTATATCGATGCCTTTGAGAATTTTAAAGATCTACATTAGGTCCCCACTCATCCTCTTCTGCTCAAGACTAAAGTGGTTTCAGAGTAGGATATACCCAGTGGTCCTGGGTTGCATTTGGTAGCTGTCATCTGCAGAGGATCTAGTGCTACCATGTAATTGTTGTAATGGTCACCAAATCTGCTCACACTTTGTCATGGGGCCGTTTTAAAAAGTAGCAGATGCAGATTTAAAATACAGTGCAGCTCTGAGTGTAGTGGCATTGTGTGTGGAAAGACAGGTACAGGCAGTGTGGCTGATAGAGAGATCAGCTAAATAACTGGCACATACAACTGAATAATCAGCATAGCGGCACCTCACTGTTTGCACAAGGAGTTGATTAGAAGCAATGCCTGCATCACGAAGGATAAAGGATGGGAGAGTCAGTTTTTGACATCAGTTGACAGAGAGATGTGTAGACGGGTAGTACGAATTTCCTTTGTTGCAGTGAAGTATCGAACCTATGACAGGATAGCGGAGGCAGAAGAAATGGCGGATCCAGATTAGACTCTGTGAGTACGGAATGGCAGAGCCACTGAAGGAGCAAGAGGGGTGACCAAGTTCAGGGTGAAGGGCATCAGGACTGCTGATGCAGAGCAAGAGAGACATGTGAGTTTGCCATTGAAGGAACTGCAGTTTGTGTGGCCAGTGGGGGTGCTGCACGAGGATGGAGTAAGCGGGGTGAACAATTTCTCTCTAGTAGTGTTCATCAGGAAGATGATGAATCAAGTGATTTGGACACACCTTATGGACTGAATGTGAAGGTATGCTTCATTGGTGGGCTAGAGAAACAAACAGGATGTTTAAAGATATACTGCTGATGTATTTTAACTGATTTTAACTATTTATAACATTTCCTTTTTTAATTCACTGTTTTTAAGAACATCTATTTATTGAATAATTAACTGCACTTTGGATACTATCCATCCATCCATTATCCAACCCGCAATAGCCTAAATACAGGGTCACGGGAACTTTAGATTCTATTTGATTAAAATAAATATGAACTTGCACTTTTGGGCAAATTGAACCTTAATGTATCTCTCACTCTCCACCAATCCAGCTTGGTTTTGAACTACCAGGGGGTCAAGAGAACAGGTGGGTGTCAGGAGTATGTCCGAGTATGTCCCAGACACAGTACTCAAGGTAAAGTCTCACTAGCACATTAAATAGGCTGAGCTTAACATCCCTTGATTTATGCTCAACAGTTCTTACAATATGTTCAAATATTTTATTTACTCTTTAAAGTAGTGTACTTCTGTCCATCACCTAGACAATGAGAAGGTGTTCATCCATGTAAACCCCCAAATCATTTTCAGTGTTTGCTTCCTGTTAAGACAGTGTTACCCATCTTGTATTTATAATTGAATGGCTCTTTTACTTGCATGTACCATTTCATACATTTCTACATCAAACTACACTTCCAAGTGTTTGCCCAGTTCTGCAAAATATCCAGGTTTTTTTAAATTGTTTTTACTGCCTTCTCTGCATTAGCTATATTTCCAAAATTAATGTCAGTGGTGAACTTCACAAAATTTATCACTGACATCTACTTTAAGACCAATTTCAAAAGTAAATTATCCTTAAACTTCAAATATAACTGCAGAAGTGTTCCATTATTAGGTCCTATCTAAAATAATTTTAGAACATTTTACCATCGTAATTGCCACACGATGTTTAACCACCACTAGGAAGTAGTTTTATATATGCATCAAAATGGTGACTAAAGGAGGTTGACATCATGAAAGGCATTTGACTGTGAAATTGGATGTTCCGTCCTGCGGTGGGTTGGCACCCTGCTCGGGATTGGTTCCTGCCTTGTACCCTGTGTTGGCTGGGATTGGCTCCAGCAGACCCCTGTGACCCTGTGTTCGGATTCAGCGGGTTGGAAAATGGATAGATGGATGGATTGGATGTTCCAGTTCCCCTAAAATTTGGGGATCATCTGGACAACCTTAGTGAACCTGAAAAATGGCTGTTAAACTAGCAGAGAGAGAGAGAGGAAAAAAATGAAATATTACATTTAAATGTATGATGTAATCCCTTCCACATAATGAAACAATATTCAGCAGAGTGTTGTGACGATGCGGGTTCTGGCTCCACACTCCCATTGCTATTCGGGAGACCTTCAACCCAAACACCGTCGGTGATGTTACCGGTGAGCTAGTCAGTGGAGGAAAATAATTCGAGCAAGGGGATGGTAAAGAAAAAGTGCAACAGTGCTTTTATTTAAAACAGTCAACAAAACAGGTGTTCAAATAAATAGTGCAGTGATTCCAAGTTCTTCAATAAATAATCCATTAAAAAAAAACGTGGAGGTTAAAACAAACAATAGAAAAAACAAACAACAATCCTTAAAACCAGAGGTTAAAATGTTCCTACGGGAAGCAGTCTTTAAAACAAGCCCGGTGCCTTCAATTAAAACTAGTGTCCCTCTTGCTTCACCCAGCAGGGCCCGGCAACAAGGGAGACCCTCACTCTGCAGCTGACCTTCTTCCTGCATCTACTACTGCTGTCAGTTGCCTCACCGATCTTTGGCTCCGGTCGGCTCCTCCAGACAGCGACTTGGGAATCCCTTAACGGCCAAGGCTCTCACGTTAGGGACACCGCGTCCCAAGTCCCGACTCCCGCTACCTTCCGCGGAGAGTCCTGCACCTTCCCGGTCACTCCCGCCCTGCGAAAATAATCTTCTACGGGGGCGACAACAACCACTTCTCCCGTGTGTTGGGCAAACACCCAGGCGGCCTTCAGCTGCCTGCGAGCGTTTGCTCGCCTCCTTCCTCCTTACCTCCGTTCTCTTCCTTCTCCATTCTTTTTCTGCTTTCCAAAACCGACTTGCGCTTCTTTTAAATGACGAGGGGCCATCACAGCTGTAGCATTAGCCACGGGAGCAATCACGGATGTGGGCAGTTCCTCACCTGTGTACTCGGTGAGAAACGCCCACAACCCCGAGCGTCCCGCGGCTCGCCACAACAACGCCCCCCTCACGAAGCCGCTTCGGGTGCGGTGATTATTTATTTAAAATGGCCTTTGTTCAACGAGCTGTGGACCCACTATACCACAAGTGTAGGACAAACAAAATTAAGCAAGGACAAACTTAGATGTCACGAATCTTGACTGAAACTATTCCATGTTACAGCAAATGACATTAAGCATAACAAGACAACACTACAACAAATATACAAGTCACCTGAAGCAGATTCTCAAAAAGCTAAAAAACAAAATCATAAAGAAATGCATTTCTATCTGTGCATATATTTAAAATTCCTGGAAGAAAAAGTATTTGTTGCATACTTTTATCAATGCAATACTCACTGGAATTAATTTGGTGTAAGGTGAATTATAAAAGTAAAATTAGTGTACAGTGCATAATCAGTTTCAGAATCTCCACTTTGAGCGATATATGCAAACACTATGAGAAGACCAGTTTATAAAAGGAGGCTCCTTAAAAATCCTTCTGCCCTGCAGACAATACCAACTCAGACATAGCCATTATTAAACTTCTGAAACATTTTCAATGGAACTGTTCTAACAGCTTATGCAGAATATGGTGTATATTTATACTTCATTTTATTCATCAAGGATTTTACTTTAAAATTAAAATCACCAAATGGAAATGTAAAATCCCAGCTCTGACATCATCTTACTTATACTGCAGATCCAGTGGTAACAACTAGGAAATTATAAGTGAGCTCAAAAAGCATGACATTTACATGATGCCATTGAGCAATCCTGCAGACTAACGCTACAGCACAACTTTCAGGCTCATGGAATTGTAGGTAACAGCTGCTGCCAATGACAACAGTGGCAGTGACTCAGAGAAGAATGCTCCATTAACTGCATTCTGACAACAAAGGGGGCGTGAGGTGGGGGCACAGAAAGTAGGAGTGGGATGCCATGTCTAGAATTTGCTGTGGAGAAGTGATTGAAGTTAATTCTTTCGCTGTAAAAAGAGAATTCTAATAGATGGAAATAAGACAGTGACTTGACTCTCAATTAGTATTCTCGCTTCTTGATATACTGCAGGTTAGTTCTATAATAAAACTCTTAGAAGACCTAAAATAAACTCCCCGTGACTGGATTCTCTAACTAATCAAGGTCATTCACTAGAGGTTATGCAGTTGCTAGTTGCTGCCAAAGTTTTCCCTTTCCTCTTGACTTCCTTGTAAGTCTTTAATTTTAATTAGTGCTATGCTTGCCAAACAGCAGAGGAGTACATGAAATTGGCATTGCAGCCATCTGCTGTTCCAGGAGATGTCCTTTACACTTTCAGGGTTCTGGCACAATGTTCTAGCTTCACTAAAACTCTCACTTAACTCCTTAGCTCTCCTGTATGACAACAATTAGCTCTGATTTTCTGCTCCACATTAGATTTATCCATTTAAAAAACTTCCACCACCAACAAATCGAATTACGATTGCTGAGGAACCAGCAGGACTCAAGTCAGAAACCTGGCCCAGACAGGGCACCACACCACAGGAAAGAATACTCTGGCACAGCGAGCAAATTACCTATATACCTTTGGGTTGTAACAAGAAAATCACAGCATGCATAAAAACAAAAATGTAATAAGCAGATGAAAAATGTGGATTTAAAATGAACAGAACAAAGTGCTTTGGTTTACTTTCATAAAATTTAGTGATCAAAAAGGCGCATGTGAAAATTTGTATACGCGAATTTAGGGATTTCCACAACATGGGCTGGAAACTGAAGGGTGTTACAGGGTCCAAATTGACCAGAAGCTTTGGCTGCTCATGTACTGATATTTCAGGTACACACTCTTAAACCTAATGGTGCCAGAGTGGTTCATCAGAGTGATGCCATAGGGGAATCATTTTTGGTTCCCAAAAGACACATCCACATGAAAGTTCCAGAAAGAACCTTTATTTGTTTAGACCTGAAACAGGCTCCATACAGTAAATAACCTTGAATAGATGATGACAGATTTGTGAAATACTAATGGGTCCTGATTTTAAAAGGACTCTTGCTGCACACGTCCAGCAACACGAGTTAAATCCAAGTTACCTTAATTTATTAGTGTCCTGCAACCTATCATACATTAAATATTTCAGGTTTTTTTTACTACATATTAGGAAATTCTTCAAATCACAAAGAACCAATTTCATTTGAAAAGAATCTGTCCCAGAATGAAATGGTACTTGGTCAAGAAATGGTTCTGTGAAGAACCACACAACCCAGTAAAGAACCATAAAGTGCCATTCAAGTGTCGTTATTTTCAATAATATATATACTAATAGGGCTTAAAGGGTAGGGTGGTTGAACTACAGCTACAAATGATTCCATCATTATAACTTTGTTTATAGCAGGCACTTGAAATACTATGCAATTTTGGTGTTATAAAGTACAACATTCATTTTACCACCTTACCACCTGGGCGAATCAAAAGCCCTTCTGTGACTCACCTCAGACTGAGACTGTCTGAGCTCCAGCTAAGTCTACGAACTTCTAAGGAGTCTTAGGGTGGTGTACATTCCAAGACGCCTTTGTATAAATTAATAAGGTGTTTGATTTTTTCGCGTTTTGGGCGAAAAAGAAGAGGTAAAGAACCTACACATCAGCAGTACCAGCAGTATACAGAAACATACTCTTGACACGGGTCTAATGGAGTTAAGACACCAGAAAACAGCGTTCAAAACAAATCAGCTCGTGTCAATGTAAAAATCGAATAGGTTTTGTTCAAATCTTTGACTTCCCGAATGCCAAGCATGGTTAAATCTCCTTCTGGAAAACTGCGGCTTCCGTATTAGGACTGTACTCACGTTCTTCGACTAAACAATTTGCGCTATATGCGGCTTGTTCAAAGTGCACCAATCTGACCGCTTCGTAACTACACAGGGCAGATATCGCATATTGCAAATGTCGCTTTTAAATTATTCATTCAATAGTTGCCACTCACCCATAACAAGGTGAACAGAAGAGAGCAGATCCAGTTCCTCATCTCCCCGGCCCCGCACCGGTTCGGTGGAGCGAGGCAGAGGTACACAGTCCAACTCCGACGGCACTATGAGACGTGGCCCAACATTTCCACAACAGCGAAGATAAACCGATATGCAAGTCCATTAATTCAATCACTGCTCGACGACAACTTCCCTATCGGTTCTGATTCTCCGGTTGTGGACATCGATAATACTTAATGGACCGCACTTCTGGTGTATCAGAAACAGTAGCGTCTCTTTAGAACGTCGGCTTTCAGGTTCCAAGGTGTTACTCTGAAGGGATTTCAGAAGTTATTTTCTTACTGTCTATTTCCTTCATTGTGGTATCTTTCCACCTCCGATCATTTCGGGGAAGTGAGTACTGTATTGTGCAAGTGGGGAGGGGAGAAGGGAAAGCGTCAGATTGCGCTTGTGCAGGAAGCCTGAGAAGTGTGTGAAAGTGCAGTGTAATCTGACAAAGCGCCGATTCATCCGCCCTACCTCATTACGGCAATGTAAGTGGTCATTGACAGTTTTTCAAGAGGACGAGGCTAATTCGCTTTTCGAAGTGATCCAGACTAATTTGGCGCTAATACCCTTTAAAATTGTCACGTGAACATTATCAAAGCGTTTCCATTTGCTACAGACATGCGTGCATTTCCCAGGATTGAGTTCTTGGCTTGTTTAAATTGCAGGAGGCGCACAAGGCATTGATTTCTGTTCCTAAGTGTGTAGCCACAAGCACGGGGTAACATTTAATAATATTGCATTTTCTTATGTACGCTGAAACCTCTCTATTTTCTGAATCTGCTCATTTCAGTTCAAATTTGTTTTAATTATTAGCATGCAGTGAAACGGACCTTTTAGTATGAAGTAATATAATTTTTTGTTTATGTAATAAGTGTATAAAACATCCGATTGCCACGAGTGCCCACTACATCTAAGCATCTAGGATAAGCTCTGGCTCACTATGACACGAACACTGTGCACATTCAGTTAATTGATGTGTGGTGTGCATTTCCACTGGCTGATCCACCTGCACGCTTTGAAATAAATGTGCCAGACTGGTTCTGAATGATGCAATTGGGGAGCAATCTTTGGTGCCCAAAAGACTTATCCACATGAAGGTTTAAGAAAGAACCTTTTGTTTATTTTGATCCACAACAGGTTAAGTGTCGTAAATAAACATGAATACATTTTAACAGATTTGTGAAATACCAATGGGTCATGATTTTAAAAGGACTCTTGCAGCATAAGGTAACGCAGGCTAAATCTATGTTTTCTTAATCTGTTAGTTTCCTACTGGGTACACCGCTATAGATTAAATATTCTATTTTTTTCATGTTAGCAAATTTATCAAAGTATAATGAACCAACATCACATTCCCAGAATGAAATGGTGCATGGTCAAGCAATGTTTTTTATGAGGAACTAGACAAGTAAAGAAGCATGAAGTGACATTAAATAACTATTATTTTTAAGAGTGTGAATGTGTTTCTAAAGTTCAAAAACCAGGTTTAGACTGCAATATAGAGCAAAGCTTTAGACTGGATATCATTATCAAATCTACTTAATTCAAAGATGGATTGCAGAGGTTTGGTGTGACAGAGCTTGTCCCAGCAGCACTGAGTGAAAAGCCTACAACAGCCCAGGAGAGGACACAGATCCATTGCTAGTTTTATTCTCACACCCACACTACACACACACGCTCAGTTCAATTTGGAATCGCTAGTCAAATTTTTACCTTCATGATTTTGTGAATGTTGGAGGAAACCCATACAGACGCAAAGGAGGTTTTGCAAACTCCACTTGGAAAACATGGTTGTGAGATTCAAGCCCAGCAACTGTGAAGCAGCGGTGCTTTGCAGAACACCATCATGACACCCAAGATTGCTTGTGGTAATTTTTGTTAAGCCTATAAAACACACTGTCTGGAGTGAGTTTTAGTGTAGGCAGCATGCACAGTTCACTTTTCCAAACACATACTAATAAATGTTCTATGCTGCTTGGCATCATGTATAAGTTATAAAATGGGCAACAGTCACACTTTGGGCATTAATTTCTCCAGAATAAAATTTATGGTGGATCTTTCGATTTCATGTGAAAAAAGGAAGAAAAAGTCAGAATTAGCATAAGCTGCCTTAATTTGAGGTGCTTATAGGAAATGTAATGATTTATTTCATGAGGTAGAAGTGCATAAAAAACAAGAAGAGATGCATCAGGAATTTAAAATAATAAAATGTGTGCTACAATTTAAATGTTTAAAGTCTAAAGATCCTTGATTATAGTAGAAAATAATAAAAAGTGACACCATATTCGTAATTGCTGACTATGAAATAATCTAAAATGATACCCCACAATGCTTATGTTTGAAATTGGTCAGTTTTACTTTCTGAGAGTGGCTTATAGAGGGCAAAAACAACCAATAAAGAATCAAATATCAAAAATATAATTTTGCGATCAGCAAACTCGAAATAACATAAAAAGACACTCTGCTTGGATTTATTACTGATCCCTATTTTTTCAAAATTTTATAAAAAAGAGTAACTTTGACCCCTTTGTATCCAGTAGCAGGTGAACCTTGGTGGTCAGTTGATGTGGCATGCATGACTTCAAGTTTTTCATTTTTGCTGAAGACACCTATTAGTTTACTTATTATCATAAGGACATAATTCCCTGCACAAACAATGGTCCAAAAATGGCCTAAAAATGTGGGTTTTTGGGTCTAAAGTGCCAAAAATATGGGGAACCCCTGAAAGTTAAATCGTATGCATAACTAGACATCAAGATGGGTTGAATGATATATCATATGCAGGGTTTTTCTTGCACTGTTGAGTCAGGTGGTGCCAGACAAAAAAAAGTGATTTCAAAGCATTCAGAAATAATTCTTATGAACACAAAAAATCGATGGCTGTAGATGATTCTGTGCTGGGCACAGTCCATTTACTATAGTGTGCACAATGGCAATGAACGGGATTAGGTGTTTGCACAAACAGCAGCTGAAAAATATTCACCAACAGATTTTTAGGTAGTGAAAATAAACCAATCATTAATAAGAATATTCATAACACTAAGCCAGCTTATAAAGAGTTGAAACAGCAACACTTTTTATAGGAAGTTGGATCCTGAAGAATATGAATAATAATGAAAGTGCATGCACATAGACTATAATAAAAAGGGAAATGCCAATGTGAGACAAAGGATGTGAATCGTTCAAGACAAATTTGCTCATATTGAAATGGCTGATGAGAAAACAGGAAAGATATGTATTCAAAATAGAGTTTAATCTTTTTTTTTCATTCATTCTTTCATTAATAAAGAAATAACAACTTAATTTTGCAATCTTGCAAAACACAAATGATCTTCATTCTATCATGCTATCCAAAGAAAGGAAATCGAGATTAACCAGGAGGTTAGTCTGAATGTTACATATAGTATGGGAAACTGGAAGGATGTGTTTTTAATCCCCACGAACAGGGTCATAAATGTTGTCAATGTGGAAAGCCAACCCAACCCAGTATATGTATATATTGATAATTGTCGCTAGCACTGTCTGTATAATGAGAACTGAAGGAGATACATTAGATCAAAACTCTTAGTTTTAGAATCATTCATTCAGATAATGCACTTTTATTCATACAGCATATGAGGTGATCACAAAACAAAAATAAAACATGAAACGAATGGGAATCATCCATCTTTTTTCTTAACTCATTTACAGGGTTGTAAGAAGCTGGAACATATTTCATTAGCACTGGGAGCAATGCAATAAACAGCCTTCAACACGATACCAGTCCATCACACGGCACACACATGTACCTCATTGCACTTACTGGTAGTGAGCCAGTTCAGTGTCGATAATTAATATAAAATGGAATTTGGGAAGAAAATGGAGTAACTTCTAAATTTTAAAAGACACAGACAGAATATGCATTCTCTATACTGAGCCCAAAATCAAATCGAAATGCCTGGAACTGTGAGATTTCGGTAAAAATGACTGTGTCACTACCGCTTGTTTATTTATTTTTTTTTAATTTTAATGATTACCTTTTCTAGTTTAATCAAATTGTAAGAAACAGCTTGTCTACTGATACTATATTAAAAGTGAGCAATGACGTGGTCATAATGGCCATTCTCCTGCCATGGAAGATGATGTGTGTGTGACTGAGAATCATAGAGATTAATGTTGCTCACACAGCAATGCACCTTCACATTATATTACATTATATGAAATTAGACATGCACATGTTATTGTAGGACTCCTATTTTGGAAAAGGCAGGTTAGCTGAACCCTGACTTTGCTTGTGTGGAAATGCTTGGACCCGACATACAGAATAGATCATCTTAAAACACACACATTTAATTGCAACCCCTATTTACAAACCCGACCCCCAGTGCAGTAATAACCAACACACAGTCCTTTAGACTTCCTTCTTCTTCTTCTGCTTCTTCTTCTTCTTCTCTCTATCGCCTCCAACTACTCCCAGGCAAGCTCTGTCCACTTCTACCCGACTCCAGCTCCCTTGCTGTTGTGAGGCGGCCTCTTTTATACCAACCCCAGATGTGCTCCAGGTGCTTCCTGATCTTCTCCCAGCAGCACTTTCTGGTGTGGCGGAAGCACTGCTCTTGCACCCGGAAGCACTCCAGGCATACCTGGAATCTTCTTCCGGCAGTACTTCCTGGTGTGGCAAAAGTGGTGCCTTCCAGGGCTCAATAAGTATCTGGGTGCCCCCGGCGGTGACCACGGGCCCCAACCGGTATGAGCTTCCAAACTCTGCTCCCGTGGCCCCCACGCAGACCAGGGCGGCTGCCCTTTTGTGGCCCAGGGATGGTATTGCTCCTCTCCCAGACCCTCCAAGCGACCCCATCCGCCACACTTGTTCCTGGGCACCATGGATTGTTTATTTTTCTCAGCAACATTGTTACCTTGATTTTTTATTTTTCTCTCCTCTGTTAACTGACCATATTTGTTTTCAGCTGGAACTTGTTAAAATGTTTTTAGTTTCATGCTAACTAAAGATACTGCTCTGCATACTATTGTTTACTCATCTATATACACTGATCAGCCACTACATTAAAACCACTTGCTTAATATTGTTCAGATCCTCTTTGTCCCACCAAAGCAGCTCTGACCCATCAACATGGACTCCACAAGACCTCTGAAGGTGTCATGTGGTATCTGGTTACAAGATGTTAGTAGCATATCTTGTAAGTTGCAAGGCGGGGCTTGAATGAATGGACTTGTTTTTCTAGCACATTCCACAGATTCTTGATCAGACTGATGTCTGGAGAATTTAGAAGCCCAGTCAGCATCTAGAAGTCTTTTCTGAGTTCCTCAAATAATTCCTGAACATTTTTTGTAACATGGCAGGGCCTATTATCCTGCTGAAAGAGGCAACTGCCATCAGGGAGTACTGTGTCCATAAAGGGGTGTATGTGATATACAACAATCATTTAGAGTGGTACTTGTCAAGGTAACATCCACATGATGCCAAGACCCAAGTTTTCCCAGCAAAACATTGCCCAGAGCATCACACTGCCTCTGCTGGTTTGCTTTCTTCTCATAGTGCATTCTCCTGCCATCCCTTCCCCACTTAAAAAATACACACACACCCAACCATCCACATGATCTAAAATTAAACATGACTCATCAGACCAGGCCACCTTCTTCCATTACTCCATGGTTCAGGTCTGATGCTCAAATACCCATTGTAGGTACTTATGGCTGCAGTAGCTCTTCTAAGAGATTGGAAGAGAAGGGCTGGCCTTCACTTCCCATGCACATCAATGAGCTTTGAATGCCCATAACCATGCCACTGTTTTACAATTTTTCCTTCTTTGGATCACCTTTGGTAGATACTAACCACTACATACCAGAAAAATCCCACAAGACCTGTCGCTTTGGAGATGCTGTAACCCAGTCATATAGCCATCACAATTTGGCCCTGGTCAAAGTCACTAAAATCCACATGCTTGCCCATTTTTTCCTGCTTCCAACACATCACCTTCAAGAACTGACTGTTCACTTGCTGCCTAATGTCTGCCACCCCATTACAAGTGCCACTGAAATGAGATAATCATTGTTATCCATTTGACCTGTCAGTAGTTTTAGTGTTCAGAGCATGTTACATGGTGACTTGCTTTGCTATTGATGTATTTTACAGTATATAGATATTTGTAAAGAATAAATTGAACAAATGAATGACAATCATAAGGCTTTGCAGCCTGAGACATCATTCATGTATAAAGCCAAGCAGTCTGCAGGTTCTCAAAGTAGATCATCAAAGGACTGATCAAAGTTTGTGATTACAGGTGTCTCTCTTTGAGTATATAAACAATTATGAATATTGTCAAAAGAATGACCACTTGGCTTTGTACAAATGAAACAGAATGGCAGAGCCATGTTTCATGGATATTTTTATCCATCCATTTATTTTATTAATTTTATTTTTCTAATTCAGCTGGAATTATCCCTGTTAGCACTGGGCACAAGACAAGCATGAAAATTAGCTAAGACATCAATCCAGTGCAGGTTCACACTCATTTATAACAGGAGAATCTAAATGCTAAATGATTTAACATGTACATTGTTGGGATGTATAATATGAGTAGGAAATGAACACATAGTAAACTCAGATCCCTTAAACTCTGAGGCTGCAGCGCTAACCATTAAACAAGACTGCCACTGATTTATTTTTATGTTAATGAATACTTTATATGTAAGTTCACATTTTACCAATCAATACGTTAGCATAGCTATATCCTAAGCTATCAGAGTTAAGTGACAACTCTATTGTCCAGTGTATGTGAGTATGACTGTTTGTTTCTTGTGCTGAGTAAAGTCTTCCTTACACCTGATGCTAATGACAGAATGCGTGTCAGAATGTAAACTCTCTGCACCATACACCATCTTACAGGTAAGAAGATTATATAAAAATATAGTGACTTTTGTAGCACATGAAAAGTTGTTAAAGCATTAGCAAACCTGCTAATCATTTAAATGTCTGATGCCTCATCGGCAGTTGCCTTTTTTACCTTTCTAATCATTCCAGATTACAATCATATTACCTCGAATGCCAAACCTCCTACTCACCATAGTACTATACCAAAAACACAGAAGTCATCCCAAAGCCATGACACATTCATTTGCCTTACTGTTTTAAGCTTGTCTTTAATTTCTGATTCTTAGTCATATTATTTTTGTTATTCCTCTTTTGTTTAATGAAAACCCATTGCCTACTGCAGTTTTCAGCAATTTTTTTTTCTGTAGTGAAGAAGTGCACATGAAAGCCCTGGTATATGTTTACCATTAAATCAAAGGAATAGGTAATTTTGTGGTAAAGCTGTTAACGATTTCCTCAAAGATAAAAATGAAACCTGTTCCGTTTGTTTTTTTTTCCTAGATATTTTGCTGTGTAGATCACGTCAGCATTACATTGTGATCAAAAGGCTGTAGCTCCTGACTACTTTAAGTACATTATGTACATGTGTTTCTTCAATAAATTAAAATGAACAGCAACCCTCTCATTTTAGTAGTACTCTTTCACTGTACAACTTTTGGGTGTAGCTCCACTTAGACAATGTAAAATAGCCAGTTTATTGTTCCATGGGTTTGTAGCTTGTCAGTTTGATAGTAGTGTTCGTGGTAAGATTAGTAGTGGTAGTAGTAGTAGGCAAAGGCCTTCAATCTCCTGAATTCTAGTACCTTCCTCAATATAAAAGGAAATGAATGTGCTGTTGTAGTTGCTTCAACTTGACTCTAGCTATGCTGCTTTAACCTCTTTTTTGATAATACTCTTTAAACTTGTCTTTGTTACAGTTTATCCAGGGTTTCCTCCTTGGCATTAGTTTTTGTCCCATTTGTTTGTTTATTCTATTGTTTTCTTGAATTATTTTGTGATGTATGGTATGTTTCTGCTTTCTTTCATGTTGTATTGGATGCCTTTTTATTAAGTAATTTATTGTTTATTCATTATTTTGAACTTTTCCTTTTGCCTTCTGCTTTTGTTATTTGTTCTCTCTTGGTCTTTGTATGTTGTGTCAGAGTGGGGCCGGCCTACTGTTGCAGCAGTTGTTGAGTCTGTCTGTTTTGGGGGCAGTTATAAAACTCTCTCATCCCTCAAGCCAGTGCTAAGGCATTAGCTGCCTTTTACCTGTTGTTTGGCGAACCCCTTTGATTCTATTTGTTAATTGTATATTTCTTTGTTTTACATGTGGATTACCAGTTTTTGAAATTTTATTTCTTTTCCTAGAGTTTGATTCATTTTTTGTATAGCCTTCCTTGTATACATCATTTTTATTTAGTTTTGTTTTCATTAGTTTTAGTAATTTTCTTTTTTTTTGTGCATTTTTCTAAAACTTTTCTCTACTAATTCAAAACTAGACAGTAGATTTTTTTATTGAAAGGAATCAGGAGATCAGAATGTAGTTGATAGATTGTGCTGGGGTCGTTACCATTGAATGCACACTGATCGTCAAGTTCAAAACAGCAAGGTACATTTAAAAGTGAAAAGAAGGAAAGTAGTTTGAATACTGGGAAGTGTTTTTAACAAGAGTTACATTACATACATAAGGAAAGTGCCCATTGGTCATTTTTGTGTGTTTGTTCTGGTGACATCACAAATTGCATTTTCATGGATGGTTCTGGGATATATTGCCATGACAATAACCAACATATTTTCTCCAAAAATCGTTGTGCCTGTAATAAAACAAATATAGTGTCCCAACCAATCAGTAATTCACATCGTTGTGTGATAAAAGAAATAAAAATACAATTAGCAAATAGTCCACAAACTGGGGTTACCATCTCTGTGAGCCTTTCCACACATCTAGGACTCAGTCGGCTACACTACCAAGGTCGCCTACAAGTCAAGATGAACCGATGCCTAATTCTGGTAAGGAGAGTACAGAACACTCAACACCCGCTCTTACATTTAGAATATGAACTAATAAAATGTTCTGTGGCTCCTGAATCAATTAATGCAGTCATATTGTGTGCATTTATTGCTGTTGGCATCATAAATAAACTCCTAAATAAAGACTGACTGCTCAAAGCCACTTTTCAAATACTAATAGAAGACATCTCTTCTCTGTCAAGTTACACAAAACCTTGCATTTTTTCAAAAATTATCACAACAAACATACTATTACAAAGATTAGAACTCAGTTCAGGCACTTGCTTTTCCACAGTTTGTTTTTTCTGAATCAATTACTTCTATTCTATCTGATTTTAAGATTTTTAATTTCCCACGGTCTGCTGGTCGGGGTGGTGGATTAGTGACAACATTTAAATGCTGTTATTACTGTCAGTAATTGACAAATGACAGTTATTCAAGTTTTGAATTACAGCTGTTTGAAATGGACCATTCTTAGTCTGTGCTGTGTGCAGTGGTGTATTGACCACCAAATTTAGCAAGGATTTTATACACAGGAATTACATTGAATTATGAAAGACTTTTCATGCTTGGGGATTTTAATATTCACATGTGCTATCCAAGTAAACTTTTGGTTAAAGACTTTTTAAACCTCATTGAATCTTTTAATCTTGTTCAGTTGTTCAATTGTCTCAAGAATGGTTCAGTCTCAACCTATTTTAAGCATGCTGTGGTGCAGCCTTTAATTAAAAAAAAATGAAGACTTTTCCAACTTCTGACCCATCTCCAAGTTGATTTTATTTCTAGAATTCTGGAGAAAGTTGTTTTTCTACAACTGCTAACTTTTTCTTTTGCATTTTTAAATTATTTCAGTCTGGTTTTAAGGCACACCATAGCACAGAGTCAGCACTTTAATGGGTTAAAAACAATCTATTATTAATAAGTGACTCTGGCTTGTTATTTTTAGATCTAGCTGCAGCGTTTGATACTGTTGATCATGACATCCTTTTCGCCTGTCTTGAGCAGTATTTGGGTATCCAAGGAACTGCTTTAGAATGTTTCAGGTCACACCTAACAAAAAGAGTCTTTTCCGTCAGCCTGGGCAATTATTCCTCTTCCTCTCAGGGATCTCTATCCTTGGGCCTATTCTTTTTAAATTGTTCTTAGGATCCTTTTTAAAAAATATATATATAATTTTTTCATCCTGGGTATGATGTTAAACGGCCCTGAAAATGGCTCTCCAAATTGCAGGGAAAACTTGGGTGTTGGTGGCAGGATTGGCACTTCAGCCACTGTAAAGACTTTATGCAGCTCTGAAACAGTAGACAAGGCTCCTTTCTGCTCTCCGTGGGAGTAGCTCTGCTGCAGCCGTTGATAAGAATGCTGCTCGCATTATAAAGGGGATCGGGGGAAAGCCCTTAGGAGCCTCATTCCCGGAAGTCGAACAGGGTCAGGCCTGTTTGGGATCAGAACTGGTGTGGTGCTAAGACATCACCCGCTGCACAGCAGCACTGGGGTCCTAAGTTGAGGCATCCTATCCGGGTAGGCGTGTGGAACATCCTGTTTCTCTGGCATAATGACCATCTTGTGTACCATAATGATTTTTCCACTACTGTACAGTTTATTATCTCTCCTTTAGTCAGTCTAGACCTCTTCATTGTCTTTTTATGTTATCTTTTGTTTTCTCTTCACCGTACTGCGTTTGCAGGGCTTTGTAAGACCTTTGTGTTTGAATTCTTTTGTTTTGCTCACTGTCATCTTTTTGATTTGAGTTTTATATTGGGAGATTTGTAAAATACCTTATTTTGTTTGAGCTCTGTGAAGGATGTTATAGAAAATAAAGTTGGATTAATTAATCAATGAATTAATTAATTAATACAGGTGCCCTTTAAAGTCCAAATAGTCATGTAACATTTTCCAGTACTCCTTAAAATTTCAACTTCCTCTATTCTTTCCTCACTGGTAGAACAGTGCTCAATTGTTTTAAACATCTAAATGTTAACATTCTATACCTGCAAGCCATGCCACTCTTAAAGCAGCCAAACAACACATGTTGGCATATCACCATTAGCTTTGTTAAATTTGTATTGCTGAAGATATTTTTACAGGAGTAAACATGATTATGTACTTTATTTTATAATTCAGTGTATGTTCATATGGTTTATTCTGTAATACCCCTTTTTATAATTGTGCATTTTTTTCAGAATTCTTGTTTGCACTTTGAATTTTGAGATAAAAGAGGGCCTGAGCCCTGTCTTTTGCAGTTTATGAGTTCTTGCTGTTGCTGATCAACATTTGTGCAAACCCCACATACAGAAAGCTTCCTGTTATTTACTACAGTTTTTTTTACTACAGCCTTTAAACTGATTTATTTCCATTAATTTTGAATTTGACAGTGTTTATTCACCCTCTGACTGACCTGTTTTGGTTGATAACCTGAACTTCAAGTGCTCTTTTATGTGATTCCTAATTTGATAGTCTTGCCATTACTTAAAGGTTGTCTAATTTAAAATTAAACCTCATCGTTATTATTTCTGTCAAACCATGTCCTTGCCCCTTATCCTGTTCACAGGGTGGCAAGAAATTAGATAAAATGTTTTAAGCAATTAGAATAAGCCCAAATCAATCTTTATTTTGTCCTGCACTATTGTGAGCATTTACAAGTGAATGAAGGTCAGGAGTATCTAGTGAGAACATGGAAAATGTGAAAGATAAGGTTAAATCATGCATTACCATGGTGTTGATTGCAATCAACCCAAGTGACTGTAAATAAAGGAATGGCAAATAAAAGAACAAGATATCAAGCTTCACTTACACATGTATATTCATACTGATTAAACCCAGTGTAATGTCAATGCAGACTTTGACCAAGTTGGGATGAAACCTGAGCCCGTGGAGCAGTTAAGCAAGTAAACTAACCACTAGATAACTGTTTTGTTTCTTTCAAAACATATGTACTAAAGTTATTGAAATTAAATTCATACAAAGCAATATAAATTGCTTTTCTGGTTCTGTATTGCCTATGGATTTCACATATACATGCTAAACTTCTTTTCTATTTGTATACAGGAAACAAAAGCACACTCCAATAGAGTAACCTTTTGAATATATGCATTCAAGTAACAGACGTGAAAAACAGCATTGTGTTTTCAGCAGTAAACATTTTTACATGTTTATCTAAATGTATGGAAACAAGAATCATTACCAAAGTAGATTTGTCTCTTTACCACAGAAAATGCCAGCTAACAGTAATCATTCTAAGGATGAAAGGTCATTGAGCATATAGTAAGGAATGAACAGAAGTGGGTAGAGGACTAAATATGTAATATTTTTGTGAAAATCATTTGGATATTCGCTTACTGTATGTAATATGTGGACAGTGTGAAAAAATAAAATAAAATCAATATGCAGAAGCATTGTTTGTTAAATTTAAAACTGCCGTATTTTTAATTTTGTGAAACTGTGGAGGGACATTCTTTTAATACAATTTCTCAATATGGCTTTATTTAATGAAGAAAATACCTGGAACAAATCCTCACAAAAATATGGCATAGTTGTGAGTAAAAAAGTTTATTTAAATTATGCCCAATTAATTCTTTAAGAGGCATAGTCATTTTCAATAAAAGATTCTCTCAGCATCTGTTACGGGCATAAATCTGCTAACTACAGAAGTAGTTTTTTCTTAATATTTTTCAAAAGTGGAAGTTTCTCAACATCGGTTATTGAAGTTGAAAACTGACCGACTGACAGAACATTTTCCAGCATTGCTTAAATTACTTGAAAGGCAATGTGGCACATTTTAAAAGGAATGGGATCTAAATCATAGTAAACTATTTCAGTTTATAATTTTTTTGGCTCTTCTTTCTGCATCTACAGTACAATAATCTAACATGGCTCTAGACAGTAAACATGGATGGTGTACCATTACAATTGTGTTTGGTGTTTTCATGCGCTGAAGAGCAAAACAGGGAAATTCTGATTTACATACAGTACATACAACACATTACGATAATGCAGCAACAGGGGATGCACAAACCAGTGTGTTTCTTCGTGCCAGTCCCAAGCCCGGATAAATGGGGAGGGTTACGTCAGGAAGGGCAATCTGGTGTAAAATTTTGCCAAATCAATATGAGGACAACAATACAAATTTCTATACCGGATCAGTCGAGCCCCGGGTTAACAACAAACGCCACCAGTACTGTTAGCCAACAGGGTGCTGGCGGAAATTGGGCTACTGTTGGCCAAAGGAGAAGAAGGAGAAGAAGAAGAGGGGGGAGACATGTCTGGAGGCAGGAGGAGAGGAGGAAGGTAAAGAGAATGGAACTGAGAGTAGGCACTTTGAATGTTGGCAATATGACTGGTAAGTGGAGAGAGTTAGCAGATATGATGGAGAGAAGGAAGGTTGATATATTGTGCGTGCAAGAGGAGTAAGGCCAGGTGGCTTGGAGGTGGATTCAAATTGTTCTATCATGGTGTGGTTAGGAGTAGAAATGGAGTAGGAGTTATTCTGAAGGAAAAGTATGTCAGGAGTGTTTTGGATGTGAAAAGACTGTCAGACAGAGTAATGATTATGAAGCTGAAAATTGGAGGTATGATGATGAATGTTGTTAGTGCATATGCACTGCAAGTTGGGTGTGCAATGGATGAGAAAGAAGTTTTTGGAGTGAGTTGGATGAAGTGATCAACAGTGTACCCAAGAGACAGAAAGTGGTGATTGGAGCAGATTTCAATGGACATGTTGGTGAAGGGAACAGAGGAGATGAAGAGGTGATGGGTAGGTATGGTGTCAAGGAGAGGAATGGAGAAGGTCAGAGGATAGTGGATTTTGCCAAAAGGATGGACATGGCTGTGGTGAATACGTATTTTAAAAAGAGGGAGGAACATAGAGTTATGTACAAGAGTGGAGGAAGATGCACACAGGAAGATTACATCCTATACAGAAGAGTCAATCTGAAGGAGATTGAAGACTGCAAAGTGGTGGCAGGGGAAAGTGTAGTTAAGCAGCACAGGACTGTAGTCTGTAGGATGATGTTGGAGATCAAGAAGAGGAAGAGAGTGACGGCAGAGCCAAGGATCAAATGGTGGAAGTTGAAAAAGGAAGACTGCAAAGCTGAGTTTAGGGAGGAGGTGAGACAGGCAGTGGATGGTAGTGAAGAGTTACCAGACAGTTGGGAAACTACAGAAGATGTAGTAAGGGTGACAGCAAGAAGGGTGCTTGGAGTGACATCTAGACAGAGGAAGGAGGAAATGGAAACCTGGTGGTGGAATGGGGAAGTACAGGAGAGTATACAGAGGAAGAGGATGGCAAAGAAGAAGTGGGATAGTCAGAGAGATGCAGAAAGTAGACAAGAGTACATGGAGATAAGGCACAAGGTGAAGAGAAAGGTGGCGAACGCTAAAGAAAAGGCGTATAATGAGTTGTATGAGAGGTTGGACAGTAAGGAGGGAGAAAGGAACATGTACTGATTGGCTAGACAGAGGGACAGAGCTGGGAAAGATGTGCAGCAGGTTAGGGTAAAGGATAAAGATGGAAATGTACTCACAAGCGAAGAGAGTGTGTTGAGCAGACGGAAAGAGTACTTTGAGAAGCTGATGAATGAAGAGAATGAGAGAGAGAAGAGGTTGGATGATGTGGAGATAGTGAATCAGGAAGTGCAACGGATTAGCAAGGAGGAAGTAAGGACAGGTATGAAGAATATGAAGAATGGGAAAGCCGTTGGTCCAGATGACATACCTGTGGAAGCATGGAGGTGTTTAGGAGAGATGGCAGTGGAGTTTCTAACCAGATTGCTTAATGGAATCTTGGAAAGTGAGAGGATGCCTGAGTAGTGGAGAAGTGTACTGGTACCGATATTTAAGAATAAGGCGGATGTGCAGAACTGTAGTAACTACAGGAGGATAAAATTGATGAGCCACAGCATGAAGGTATGGGAAAGAGTAGTGGAAGCTTGGTTAAGAAGTGAGGTGATGATTAGTTAGCAGCAGTATGGCTTCATGTCAAGAAAGAACACCACATATTTTTGCTCTGAGGGTACTGATGGAGAAGTATAGAGAAGGCCAGAAGGAGATGCATTGCGTCTTTGTGGACCTGGAGAAAGCATATGACAGGGTGCCTCGAGAGGAGCTGTGGTATTGTATGATGAAGTCGGGAGGGCAGAGAAGTACATAAGAGCTGCACAGGATATGTACGAGGGAAGTGTGACCATGGTGAGGACTGCGGTCGTAGTGCATTCAAGGTGGAGGTGGGATTACATCAGGGATCGGCTCTGAGCCCTTTCTTATTTGCAATGGTGATGGAGAGGTTGACAGATGTGATTAGACAGGAGTCCATATGGACTATAACCAGGCTTCCAACCAAGGAGTTTTTGTGAAAAAATATTTAGCGCTTCAAATTTTAGCTGATGGAAATGCTAATTATCGATAAAATGTTGTACATGTCGACATAATATTTTTCCGTTTAACTTTAGCGCATAAATTCCATATCGATACTTCAGATGTCACAAAAACTACATTGGAAACACTTTTTGTCGGAAAAAAAGGGCTTTAACGCAAATAAATGTGTCACATGATACATTTTCATCACGTGCAATCAAAACGAGAATAGCGGAGCGGTTGGCATGGTCTGATGAAGAGACTCATTATTTCTCATGATGAGCCAATGCAGTAGCGGATAGGCTGGGTCTCCTGCTACTAAAAGGGGTACCTGAACTCCCTCCACATCAACTGTAGCCTGGGGGTGTCTCTCAGGATGTCTAAATAATACAAAAACCGCAAAGGTAATTTACTGTGCCAGTTAAAATATTTAATAAACCGTGTGTTTCATTATCTAAACATTTTTTCCTTATTATTAAATGGCAGATGTTTTAGCATATATGAGAAATTCTCTCATTAATATTAACTTTAGTTTTTTTTTGATTAAACGTCGTTATTTTGTATTAATTCAAATTTCAGTTTTAATTAAAAACCTTAAGGGAAGCAGGTAACAGTACTAATTCAGTTGTTATCGCACTGAGAAGGGATGTTGAAAGGTGGGCTCACCTGTACAGATCCGATGCTGCAAACACAGCTGCATCATGGGCACTTCCAGGAGTGCCAACGCAAATGTCTTGTATCATGCACCTGTCATCTAAGGGCCTTGAGAACAATAGATGGCCATCCTTTGCGATTAATGTAATCGCGGTAGCCTTCCGTCGGGGGAAGAATAGGCACATGCGTGCCATCCAGTGCACCGTAAATCTGTGGCACAAGATGCACCAAGGAATTGCGGTATGCAATTTCATTGGCCTCCGCTACAGTCGGAAGTCTGATATAACGCTGCATTAATTTTTCTTTAATAGCAGTGCACACAGCATATACACTTCGATGGACGGTAGTTTTACTAACCCCGAAAGTTTCTCCAACTACTCTATGCTCGGCGCAGGTTGCCAGCTTGTAAAGGGCGATGGCAATCCGCTTTTGGGTTGGAACCGGTGATCGGTGGCAACCTGTGATGGGCGCAACATCAGGACTGATGAATCCACACAACATCTCAAACGTCGGCCGTGTCATTCTAAAATGTTGCAGCCACAGATTTTCTGTGAAGTGTCTCTCCACCACCTCCTCCCAGAAGGTCTTATTCCGTCGTCTCTACCATACCCGTGGGTTTTGTCGCACTGGGGTACTTTCTTCGAGCTCTAGGGCTATCGGACAGGCAACTGCTTCATTCTGCTGTCGTCTTCGGATATTATGTACAATTCCAATTATTTGTGAAACTAAAATAACAGTAAGCTGGTAAATTTCAAAAAACTGTCTGAATAATCTCTCCATTTCTTTGTTTCTTTGTTTAGTGGAGAACAAAAGGTAGATAATTTGCGACATACACAAAATTCTGTATGGAAACGGCTCAAGGGCAGATTTTTTTCGCGATACAACAAAACTTACGCGACAGTTCGTTTTTTTGGGGGGGGGGGGGGTGA